>JABBWI010000356.1:0-67398 GCA_016647755.1 Suillus subluteus
AGTGTAGTGCTCAAAAGAAAGATTACGTGCGAACGAACCATGTGGTGGACACCGACAAGAGGCTTACCGAGAGCGGCAGCGAGGGACTTTGCGGCATTCGAGCCCACACTAAGGCAGCCTCCGATTCCTACAAACAACTTATAGGTGAGGAACGTTTGCCGCAGATTAAAGAGAATGTCTAGATACCTGGACCTCGAGTAAATGCAATCCCGTCGACGTCGTGAATGCTAATATGCGCCTGTTCGAGAGCCATTCTGACAGCACCCGGCTAAAGACTTAAGTCAAAGCAAACGATTCGAGAGAAAATAACGCATTCACCATGTTACGCTGGTGCGCTTCAATAGCTACAGATGGATGAATGCCGCCGAAACCTTCGTGGCTGATTGGTTTGGGATCAAACAAACATACACTACACAGAAGGGGCTCACAGATCGTGCTGCTTCACAACAACGTTTGAAAGTATTTGACGTGAGGATGTCACGACGGCTGCGCAGGTGTCATCCGCTGAGCTCTCGAAGCCGAGAACAGTAAATGTGCGCCTTCCCGTATGCGCTCGGAACGTCCTATGCGCTAACGAAACTTTTCTAGTACTGAGTGACAAACAATATGAGGACTTACCAGTACGAGGTACATCCCTCAGTGCTCGAAGTAGTAAGACACTCTGTCTGCGAAGCCCACTTTCGAGAATGGGCATGAAAAGTGGTGTTGAGAGCGTCGGAAGCGTCGTCGGTTTGCTGCTGTTTGTTTGCGTCGGTCGCGTGGGCCATGTCTGGATTTGTGTTAGTACTATGAATTCTTTGCTTTCGACTCTCTTCGTGATCTCAGTGACAATGCGCCCAGCAACATTTAACACGTCGAGGCATTTGTTTCTATTATGTCAACGCATACCTCCATCCAGTATCACGTTGAGACGCGCCCGCCGCGCTCCCAGTCCTTGTTCGCCGTGCTAATAGTTCTAGAGTGCCTAGTGTGAATTGACTCTCCAATGGGGTCTTCATCAGGTCTCGATCTAAAGACTTCATCGTTATCAGATACATTATCTCCCCCCACGCCCCCAACCCAGACTTCAACTCCAGATATTTCACAAATGCTCATTCCGCCAGCATCCGACCCCATTCTTCGTTTCCTCCCATCTTCCCTGCTTAACCATGGAAGCGTGCAAGGGCAGAGTGCATCGTTACCCGTACCCTCCATTATATTCATGCTCTTATTCGCGCTGCTGCTGCCTATCTGCCATGCTCTCATCACCGCTTCCCCCGCTATCAAGTGCGTATCACAGAAGCACTCAGGAAAGAATGCTGTGAGACCTGCTGCGCTCGCAGAAAACAGTGCATAAGTGCGGGTGTTTATATTGTATTGGCCGCCAGCAAAAAAAGAGTGGGAAGACGGTGGAAGAACGTTTAGCACGAGAGATTATTGCTGTTGTTAACGGAGACAGCAAAACTATTACTGACAAAGAGCTGGCACACAAGCAAGCTATGGTCAATAAGTATGTGTAACGTTGACTCTCATTGACGCATTGCGCAGGGGCAACGCGCTTGTAAAGTGACGATCACTATTTTCCGTACCTCTAACTTGGTGCCGGGCAGAAGCGCTCTCCGGTGTGGTTCCTTATGCGCTTTTTTTGCCAATCTTGATGCCCTTAGCAAAATTGTGGAGCTCTTCGCACACTTGTTGATGAACGGAAGTTCCACGGTGGGTCGAGGTTGGTTAAATGTTTCGTGTTGCTAAATGTCAACGCAGCTTTCATAGGGTCCTCACCTCACCAGCACATGATTTGTCCTCACTGCGTAATTCTTGTTTGCTTCTCTATCGAATGTCGCATCCAAAACCAAGTTCTGACTAGGTGTAATGCCCCAACCCGTTACCAACGATGAGCGTTTTTTTTTTAACAATGGGACCCGTCGCATACATTCAGTTTTCCCAACATCGGCACTGTCCTCAGCGGTCACCAATGCATCGTGCAATGGTCGTGGAGGAAAGCCAAGCGATAAGGAGATACACGTGTCGGGGATCTGTATTACTAGCTGCTCTTTTGTCCTAGTCAGCTTGACGCCCAGTCTTATACTTCAGACTATTCGAACATTCCGCCCTGACTTAAGTGAGTACCATAACCTATGATTCAAATATTATACCAGGTGTTCAGTAGAGACATTCGGACTCTAATGAGCATTCTCCGAAATGCCTGTGCTCGCCGCTCCCCCACTGAGGTGGAATGAAACCTTCTTGAAAACCATCGTCTTCCGACTCTCCGAGCTAAGTTAGTATTGTGGGAATTGTAGGTGGATTTTCATGTAGCGCAGACCTGCGCAGTTATCAATATTAATCTCAATTTGATCATATCGTGAGCCTATAGTACTATTTATTTCTTGATCTTGGCCTGATAACTATGTGTACGAGAATGTCCTGAACTATCCCAAAAGCATCGCTCTGATGCGCCAGTATCTCTCAAGACGAGTCCAAACATAGATCTGCAGAAGCCAGCATCAGATCCTTGCTCATTTCAAGGTCGGAAGAGCACGTATATGGCAAGAGGTGACCCTAAATTTTGATTCGCCTCGGATCCGGACAAGTGATGAGTATTACACAACCACTGCTTAGCACCGCTCCTGCATCACTCTCTACTGGCTTAGCCTGTTTTTAATGCCTATAGCCTGATAAATACCGCGTCATGCCACCGTGTTTCCATCACGAAGTCATATCATGCACGCAGCACCAGAGGCTATGGTCATAAGCGAAATATATTTAATCTGCATGTCCATAATGCGCACATGCACTGTTCGTTTCTCCGTTCCAATAGGTTTCTTTGATTCTGGCATCTCAAGAACGCTCTCTCCTCAGTCTCTCAATACGAATACTGAAGTGAGTATCAGCATTTACTACCATACATATTTTCATTCTAACTGCCTACATAGTCCTCCTTTTGTTTTTAGGTATGCACTGCCGTTGTACGAGTCTCTCAATCCGAAGACTGAGTTATCTTTTCGTTTCTAGTCCGGGGCATCTTCATTTGAGACTGTTCTTCCTATCTCTGCCTCCCATGGCAGCTTCTTCCAAACCAACAGATGAAAGTTCGCATCCATATGACACATTCCCGAATCACCAGGACTTGGACTGGATGATATCTGATGCGAAGTTCACTGCTAATACTAGAACCGATTTCTACGACCGCAGTCTGACAAGTCGCAGATATGCCCTTGTCGGAGTGGCATGCTCAATTATCTTCAGCTGCTCATGCATCGTTGCAGGCATTGTCACTTCAGCCAATCATGGAGTCTTCGGAGTAACTGTGATCAACATGGTCTCCATGGAGCCTATCAACATTATGATACAGTTAGCTCAGTTGGGCCAGCAGAGCGAAATTCTGGCCCTGGTGCTCAACTTAATCGTCACGTTATGCACCGAGTCTATAGGCCTCGTACACGGCATTTCGTTGCGCTCTGCGCTAGCCTCAGAGTCTCGGCTTCGTTTCAACACCAATCTGCGCCTTCTGACCGCAGCTCGTGGATGGTATAACCCTAATGGCGCCCTGCTGAATGGTGTCTCGGCTATCCTCCTCATTATATCCTACAGCTCGGCCTCACTCATCGTATGTTTCGACGTTCAAACACCGTCACTCACATATGAGGATGGTATTGCCATTGCAGGGTTACCTCTCCTCGTTTTGGGCGTCGCACTCTTCCTCCAGGTGATGATTGCATTGTCAGGGATGCGGGCTGTCAAAATATTGACGTGGAGTTCTTCACCTTTCGACTTGACCGCCGCACTGGTCCACCACGCGCAATTGATCCCTGCTACTTTGCAGTGCATGCGTTGTGTGTCTGACCTAGACACGTATGGAGGTCCAGCGAAGCCTTCAGAGATACAGCCCTCTGCGTGGCATGCTCACCCTAGCATCCAGAAAGTTGTGATTTCTCTTTGGGTGATGGTTGCAGCATGCACTGGATGGGCCGCACTCGTCATGTATATCTGGGGCAAGTCCCCCAGCATAAGACTAATTTTCCCCGATGCGCTGACCCTACAAACGTGGTCGTTTTTCCCCAGCGGGTATAGTAGCATCTGCTATAACTTGAACATGCCGTCGGGTGTCAATCTTGAGGTGTGGATTCTGCTCTTTGTCAATATGGCACTTATCCAGGGACCATTGACACTTGGGCTGCATTGCTCTGAGCTTATCTCGAATGTTATTCGAGACGAAAGACAGTGGAGATGCGCTACCGGAAGGAAAGGACTTAGAACGGTGACGAACCCGGTGAAGGCAATTTTCACTCATCCGATCTGTCTTGTACTTTTCGTTGCAAAACCTTTCCTGCGTGAGTCATTTACGTCTAGTATTTTTATAGGTGTTATTGAACACCATACTCGATGGTCGCAGACTGGATGTTCGGGCTTTCATTCACCATAGATCACTCCGCCACTGATGGGGAACTAGGCATGGTGTTGGTATACATGTTCACTGCCCAGGTTCGCACTTACTGCCCATGTAAAACACCACGACAACCTCACACCCTCGTGCAGATCTGGAACTTATGCATAGCACTGTTTATATTTGCCTGTTTCTTCACATTCGTCGCACTGCGCCAACCGCGTGGTCCCCAGCCGGCTGCATATGGCCATGTCCAGACGCTTGCCAACCTCGTGGACGAGTGGTCCCCTGTAATGTGGTGGGGACACAAGGAGGACGGAATTCCGTATTGTCATGCTGGTAAGGTACTTGTGTACTCACAATACTACTGCTTTGATACTCTTACAAAGGGACGAGCGATCACCCGCTGCCGGATGTGAAAATGGACTGCGTTTATGCTGGTTCTGGTGCTGGGTCTCTGGTACCCCTTTCGTGAGAGGTAGTTGCTTTACTTTTTAAAGCACATTTCTTAATTTCCCTTTTTAAACAGAACTATCCACGTTAGGCTGGGGATGCATCGACGGGTACACAACCGGCCATGCCGTTGAATGATACATGTACAATTTTTATCCTGCTTGCTACGTTGTAGGTAGTTCGTCTTAATATTGCTCCGGCTCGGACTTTGTAACACCATGATGGATGAATGGACAACTCGATATGAGCTGCAGAGGATGCGTTGAGTTGGAATATGAATGGTAAGCGTATAGGCGAGCTGTGGATATGGCCGATATTATAGAGTCAGAGTCTCGGTAGGACAGTATGTATATAGTACATACTACATGTTAATTTGGGGTAGGACCTGCGGTCGGTAGTGACTGACAAACAAATCGCCCCGAACTACCTGAAATCTGAGCATTGATATCAACTGCATGAAAGATAGTCTTGACCTGAAGCAGAGGACCATGACATACCCTTAATTTAAACGTGCGTGAAAATGAGACTGCGAATTGTCTGTGAAACGGTCATGATCTCCTCAAAATCTCCTACAAATAGGCTCGAAATCAACATTAATATCCATCGTTTTGTTGTTGCAGAGTGCGCTTGTCGAGTCCAAAAGTTACTTGCCAGGTTCAATAGTACACACATAACACCAACTCTCTTCGCAACGGGAACAGATCTGATACGAAGAAGTTATTGTCAAATGGCCATATGGATACATATCAAGTTGTGTTATATGCGCTCTACATATGGTGTCAAATAAGCGTAAGGATTGACATAAAATTCATCAGCAAGCTCACCCGCACAAGACATCTACCTTGTTAATCCAAATCTCGGCATGAAATGACCTGCCTGCAAAAGATCTTGAATGCTAACGACGGATGCGAAACGCCGTTGGTCATCAGTTGAACAAATAAGTCTATACAAGTCGGTCGCAGGTTCCGGATCACGTAGAGTAAAACCATTCGACATACACCAGCAGGTGAGGGAATTTGCCATAGTGAGAGGGTAATTTGAATATGGCACGTACTTGTGCAAGGTGTAACCGGTCAACCCTCCATTGGCAGTTTGAATGTGTGACTGAAAAGACTTACCATCGAATTCTGTACCACTCTGCCATAACCCATGACCTTCGACGACAAAGGTAGCTTCCGCCAATTGTAATTGAGAATGACCAGATGGACTCGAATCCTATGGTGTCGCTGATGTGATTTCATCGAGGGATAAGAAGTAGGATGGGTTTAAATATGGCAAAGCGACCATACACACTAGCGGAAATAGATGAATGCAGAAAGTACTGGTCGATGAGAGCAGGTATGAAGTCGACAGCGGCGAAAACCATGTGATAAAGAAGGTGCAGGATTATTGAAACGACAGCCAGATTCTGTGCGAATAAAGCGTCGGAGGCAGGATGTGAGCAACGAGTGAAGAGGTAGGTGTTGCCCTGGTCAGTTTGTAAACCAAGGGTTATAGGATGCTGTGTGGATAAATTAGTTGGTGGAATCTAGCTGTGCTATGTGGCTAGGGACTCGGATGCGGGACATTTGAGAGGTTACTAATACTGCTGGCAGTAAAATTGGAGGGAATGAACGAATAGGCGGTGGCGAAACTGAAGGAGCGGGATACCCCGACAAGGGCCAGGCAAGGTGAGTGCGCATCAGTTACACTTGAGTACTGCTAGTCACTGAAACCTCCCAGTGCTTTCAAGCGTGCACTGATTTACAGTTACATACACGCTCACAAATATCAGCAAGATTCACACAAGTACTCCTGCAAGTCAGGTCTCCCATAATTCGTTTCGACTGTGCCTAGTGTTACTTGACTCTCTAATGGGGTCTTCATCAACCCTCGACTCAAATACTTCATCACCATTATCTCCCCCCGGCTACGCTTCACAAATGCTCATTCCACCAGTATCCGACCCCCTTCTTTATTTCCTTGCATCTTCCCTGCTTAATATTAATTATGGAAAGCATACAAGGACAGAGCGCATCGGCTCCCGCACCCTCCTTTATATTCACGTTCTTACCTGCGCGCCGCCACTTCCTATCCTTTGCCATGCTCTCACCGCCGCTCCCCCCTCTGTCAAGTGCTTATCACAGAAGCACTCAGGAAAGAACGTTGTGAGACTTGCCACGCTTACAGAAACATAAGGGTGGATGTTCATGCTGGATTGTCCGCCAGCATAAACAAATAGTGGGAAGATGGTGGAAGAGCGTTTAGCACGAGAGATTATCGCTGTTGTTAATGGAGACAGGAAAGCTATTACTGACAAAGAGCTGGTACACAAATAAGCTGCGATCAATAGGTATGTGTGACATTGGCATCGGGTAACTCTCATTGACGCATCGTGCAGGGGCAATGCGCTCGTGAAGTAGGATGTCGTATGTTTACTGTATCTTTCCCCTCCCTGCCGAATGCAATGCAGTTACATAATGGCTCCCCAGCTTCTTTATGTAATGCGATGCAGCAAGTTCTATACCATTTTCAGCAGTTCTAAATTGGTACTGGGCAGAAGTACTCTCCGACCTGGTCCCTCAAGCACCTTATTGGTAATCTTGCAATGGTTTGAGGTTCGAAGTTCGTTACATAAATGATTCATGCCGCTAACAGTCAACGCAGCTTTCACATGGTCCTCAGCACTTGATTCGTTCTCACCGCTTAATTCTTGTCTGCTTCTCCATCAAATGTCGCATCCAAAATCAAGTTCTGACTAGGTGTAATCCTCCGACCCATTAGAGGAGGGCTTTTTCTCCGATGAGGGTCGCATATATTCAGCTTCCCATCATTGGCGACCACTGTCCTCAGCAGTCACTAGTGCATCGTGCAATGTTCCTGGAGGAAAGTAAGAGCGATAAGGAGATGTACTAGCGTCGCCTTGGAGCTCATTGAATGCCGGTAGTCGTCCCATGTGAGTTTTTAGACCATCCAAGCAAGGGTTTAAACAAATAACACGCCAAGGATGCATCAATTGATCAACTTGACGTTCTTACTAGGGTGAGCATCTTTGAAGTCGCTTCGAAGTCGCATTTGCACAATTTACGTACGTGCAGCCAGATATCACTGCTTTCCGATGACTCACACCTGCAAACTCACTTAATTTCCGATCCTGTTTCACACTGGCCTTACTTAATTGACAGACAATGACCGGTCTGTGCGTCTTGCATGGATATGTGTGCAATATAAGGAGGTTAGGCTTGACTGGCTTTCAGTGATCACCATCCTGATGCGTCCACTTTTAGTACTGCCACACTGCAATGCGATGTAAACCAGTGCACCAGATACGCGTCTTTTCCATCACAAAGTCAGATGCACCAGAAGCTATGGTCATAAGATTTAATCTGCGTGTCCATCGTATCAAAACGCATTCGTCGTACGTATTTTACACAATCACTCTTTGCTACATGTGTTCTACACATACATGCGCTTTTCGTTCTCCGTTTCAACAGGTTTCTCTTATCCTGGCATCCCCAGAACGAACTCTCCCCAGTTTCTCAATCCGAAGACCGAGGTGAGTATTAGCATTTACCGATACATACTTTCATTCTAACTACCTGCGTAGTTCTCCTTTCGTTTCTAGGTATGCACTGGCGTAGTACGAGTCTCTCAATTCCAAGACTGAGTTATCCTTTCGTTTCTAGTCTGAGCCTCTCTTTATTTTAGACTAGCCTTCCTGTCTCTGCCTCCCATGGCAGCTTCTTCTAAACCGACAAATGAAAGTTCACATCCATACGATGCACTCCCGAATGACCAGGGCTTTGACTCGATAATATCTGATGCGAAGTTCACTGCTGATACTGGAACCAATTTCTGCGACCGCAGTCTGACGAGTCGCAGAAATGCCCTTGTCGGAGTGGCATGGTCAAGTATCTTCAGCTGCTCATGCATTGTTGCAGGCACTGTCACTTTGGCCAATCACAGAGTCTTCGGAGTAACCGGGACTAACATATCCGTGAATATGGCCCCTTCTAGTCCATTGCCCCTGCAGGGGGAGATATTGGCCCTGGCACTTACCTTAATCGTCACGTTGTGCACCGAGTCCATAGGCCTCGTACACGGTATCTCATTGCGCTCTGCACTAGCTCCAGAGTCTCGACTTCATTTCAACACCAATCTGCGTCTTCTGACTGCAGCTCGTGGATGGTATAACCCTAACGGCACCCTGTTCAATGGTATCTCGGCTGCCCTCCTCATTATGTCCTACAGCTCGGCTTCACTCATCGTAGTTGTCGATACTGTGATTTCACAAACGTCACAAACACCACAAACATTTAAGAACAGCATTGCCTTCACAGGGATACCTCTCCTCATTTTGGGCGTCGTACTCCTACTCCAGGTAATGATCGCATTGTCAGCGATGCGTGCTGTCAAAATATTGACGTGGAGCTCCTCACCTTTCGACTTGACCGCCGCACTGGTCCACCACACGCAATTGGCCCCTGCTATTTTGCGGTGCATGCGTTGTGTGTCTGACCTAGACACATATGGTGGTCCAGCGAAGCCTTCAGAGATACAGCCCTCGGCGTGGCATGCTCACCCTAGCATCCGGAAAGTCGTGATTTCTCTCTGGGTGATTGTTGCAGCATGCGCTGGATGGGCCGCACTCGTCACATGCTTCTCGCACAAGCACTTAAAGGATCTTTTTATCATCCCGCTGACCATAAAAACGTGGTCGTTCTTGCCCATCGAGTCGTCCAGTTTCATCCAGTATCTTGTGCCGGGTGTCAATCTCGACGTGTGGATTCTGCTCTTCGTCAACATAGTGGTTGTCCAGGGACCGTTGACACTTGGGCTGCATTGCTCGGAGCTCGTTGCGAATGTCATTCGAGACGAAAGACAGTGGAGATGTGCTACCAAAAAGCAAGGACTTAGAACAGCGACGAATCCAGTGAAGACGATTTTTACTCACCCGATTTGTCTCGTACTTTTCGTCGCGAAGCCTTTCCTGCGTGAGTGATTCCCATCTAGTATCTTGTATAGGTGTTATTGAATACCGTCGTCGACGATCACAGACTGGATGTTTGGGCTTTCATTCCAGATATATGCCTTCGCTTCTGATGGGACACTAGGAGGGCAGATATCAGTAGTCATGAACACTTCCCAGGTTCGCACTTACTGCCTACATAAACCTGCCACGATGTCCTCACACCCACGTGCAGATCTGGAACTTATGCATAGCGCTGTTTATATTCGCCTGTTTCTTCACTTTTGTCGCACTGCGCCGACCGTGGGGCCCCCAGCCGGCTGCATACGGCCACCTCCAGACGCTCGCCAACCTCGTGGACGAGTGGTCGCCTGTGATGTGGTGGGGACACAAGGACGACGGAATTCCGTACTGTCATGCTGGTAGGATACTTATATGCTCACGATGCTACTGCTTTGATACTTTTCAAAGGGACGAGCGATCACCCGCTGCCGGATGTGAAGATGGACTGTGTTTATGCTGGTTCTGGTGCTGGGTCTCTGGTCGCGAGAGGTACTTACTTTACTTTTTTAAAGGGCATTTCTTGATTTCCCTTTTAAACAGAGCTATATCCACGTTAGGCTGGCGATGTATTGACAGGCACACAACCAGCCATGCCATTGAATGATACTGTACAATTTTTATCCTGCTTGCTACGTTGTAGGTAGTTCGTCTTAATGTCATGTATATCTGGGACAGGTTTCAGCATTCTGACACGGATGTAGTGTTCGGGTCCGGCAGCGCTCTGACCCAACATACGTGGTCGTTCTTCCCCAACGAAAAATCCACTTACATCTGGTATAAGTCGTCGGGTCGCATGCTGTTCTCGTGGGTCAACATGGCCCTTATCCAGGGACCATTGACACTTGGGCTGCATTGCTCGGAGCTCATCGCAAATGTCATTCGAGATGAAAGACAGTGGAGATGCGCTACCGGAAGAGAAGGACTTAGAATATTGACGAACCCGGTGAAGACGATTTTCACTCATCCAATTTGTCTCATACTTTTCGTCGCGAAGCCTTTCCTGCGTGAGTCATTCACGCCTCCCTTTTTTTATCGGTATTATTGAACATCATTGACAATCAGACTGGATGTTTGGGCTTGCATTCAACTTAAGAGACAACGCCATAGAGGGGTCACTGAACTCATTGAAGGTAAACATGTTCGCTGCCCAGGTTCGCACTTGCCACCTATGTAAAACTGCTACGACACCTTTACAACCTCGTGCAGATCTGGAACTTATGCATAGCACTGTTTATATTTGCCTGTTTCTTCACTTTTGTCGCACTGCGCCGACCGCGTGGCCCCCAGCCGGCTGCATACGGCCACCTCCAGACGCTCGCCAACCTCGTGGACGAGTGGTCGCCTGTGATGTGGTGGGGACACAAGGAGGACGGAATTCCGTACTGTCATGCTGGTAGGATACTTATATCCTCACGATGATGCTGCGTTGACATTTTACAAAGGGACGAGCGATCACCCGCTGCCGGATGTGAAGATGGACTGCGTTTATGCTGGTTCTGGTGCTGGGTCTCTGGTCGCGAGAGGTACTTACTTTACTTTTTTAAAGGGCATTTCTTGATTTCCCTTTTAAACAGAGCTATATCCACGTTAGGCTGGCGATGTATTGACAGGCACACAACCAGCCATGCCATTGAATGATACTGTACAATTTTTATCCTGCTTGCTACGTTGTAGGTAGTTCGTCTTAATATTGGTCCAGCTCGGGCTTTGTAACACCATGATGAATGAATGGACAAATTTATATGACTTGCAGAGGATGCGTTGAGTTGAAATATGAATGGGAGGGGTACAGGTGAGCTGTGAATATGGCTGACATTAAAGAATCAGAGTCTTGGTAGGACCGTATAGCATATAGTACATGCTACACGTTAATTTGGGGTAGGACCTGCAGTCAGCAGTGACTGACGAACAAACTATCAACTTCCTGAGATCTGAACATTGATATCAAACGTAGTCTTGACCTGAAGCAGAGGGCCATGATATACCCTTAATGAAAATAAGACTGCGAATTATGTGAAACAGTCATGATCTCCTCAAAATGTCCTACAAATAGAGACTCAGAGTCAACATCAATATTCATCGTTCTGCTGTTGCAGAGTACGCTCGTCGAGTCCAAAAGTAACTTGCCAAGTTCAATACTACATACACATACTAACACCAACTCTCTTCCGAGTTGCAACGGGAATAGATCTTTTACGAATAAGTCATTGTCAAACGGCGATATGAATATATATCAAGCTGTGTTATATGCACTCTACATATGGTGTCAAATAAGTAAAAAATAATGTAAGGATTGACATAAAACTCATCTGCCACCATTGACCCACACATCTACCTCGTCCGATCCAAATCTCGGTGTCAAATGACTTGCCTGCAAAAGATCTTGAACGCTAACGACGGATCCCAAACGCCGTTGGTTACGAGTTGAACAGGCAAGTCGATACAAGTCGGTCGCAGGTTGCGGACCACGTAGAGGGCAAAACCATTAGATGTACACCAGCGAGTGAGGGAATTTGCCATAGTGGGAGGGTAATTTGAATATGGCACGTATTTGTGCAAGCCATAACCCTGTATTGGCCTGAGTATTGTAGTTTGAATGCGTGACTGAAAAGACTTACCATTAAATCCTGTACTACTCTGCCACAACTCATGATCTTCGACGACAAAGGTAACATCAAAGTGTGAGGACCAAGTTAACTTCCGACAATCGTGATTTGGAATGGCCAGATGGACTCGAGTCCTATTGTGTCGCTGATGTGATTGTGTCGAGGGATAAGAAGTAGGGTGGATTTAAACACGTTGAAGCGATCACACACACTAGCGGAAATAGATGAATGGGGAAACTACCGGTAGATGGATGTTTGCAGAGCAGGTATGAAGAAGTTGTGTAATAATGAGGATGCAGGGTTAACATTAAAACGACAGCTGGGTTCTTTGCAAACGAGGCGTCGGACGCGAGCCACGAAAGTGAAGCGACAGGGTGCTGCCCAGGTCAGTTTGTAAACCAAGGGTTGGAATCTGGGATGCTGTGAATAAATTAGCTGGTGGAATATGGCCGTGCTATGTGTATAGGGACTCGGATGCGAGATTTGAGAGGCTAGTAATACATGAATGGTGACAGTAAAATCAGAAGAAGTGAACGAAATTCGAATAGGCAGGTGGCGAAACCGCGGTAAAACGAAGGAGCGGGATATACCGAAGCAGTATGGAACCATCCCGACAATGACTTCTCGCTCGATAAACATTGGAAGGGGGGGCACATGTACATATATGGCAGGAGGTATCCCTAGGACAGGGCATCGTGAAAATGCTGCGGTGGCTCCCAAATGGTGAGTGCGCATCAGCTACACCTATTGCTAGTCATTGAAACCTCCCAGTATTTTCGAGTGTGCGCTGATTCCATCCACGCTCACAAATATCATCAAGATTCACACAAGTACTCCTGCAAGTCAGGTCTCCCAATAACGCAATGAATACCACACCATTTTCAGCACTTTCTGACTTGGTACCGGGCAGAAATGCTCCCCGGTGTGATTCCTAAAGCGCCCTGTTGGTAATCTTGACGCCCTTAGCAAAACTGTGGAGCCCTTCGCACATGTGTTGATGAACAGAAGTTCCATGATGGTTCGAGGTTTGTTAAATGATTCATGTCGCTAAAAGTCAATGCAGCCGCTTTCACAGGGTCCTCACTCAACCAGCACATAATTTGTCCTCGCTGCTTCTCCATCGAATGTCGCATCCAAAACCAGGTTCTGACTAGGTGTAATGCTCTAACCCATTATAGGAGGGCTTTTTCTCCAACAACGGGGGTTGCATACATTTAGCTTCCCAACATTGGTGACCACTATCTCAGCAGGCATCATGACATTGTATCATGCGATGTTCGTGAAGGAATGTGAGAGCTATAAGGAGATAAACGTGTCGGGGAACCCTGTACTAGCCCAGATGTAGTCGTCCCATGTGAGTTTTTAGACCATCCAAGCAAGGGTTTGACTAACAGGAACAAATTCATCACGCCTGGGATGGATTAATTGATCAGCTTGACGTTCTTACCAAAGTGAGCATCTTTAAAGTTGCATTTGCGCAATTTACGTACATGCAGCCAGCTATTGCTGCTTTCCGATGGCTCTCACCTGCGAACTCATTTGACTTCTGATCCTGTTTCTCGTTGGCTTTACTTGATTGACAAAAAATGGCCGGTTTGTGCGTCTTGCATGGATATGTGTGCAATATAAGAAGGTTAGGCTTGACTGGCTTTCAGTGATCACCATCCTGACGTGTCCACTTTTAGTACTGCCACACTGCAATGCGATGTAAACCAGTGCACCATATACGCGTCTTTTCCATCACAAAGTCAGATGCACCAGAAGCTGTGGCGATAAGATTTAATCTGCGTGTCCATCGTATCAAAAGGCGTTCGTCGTACGTATTTTACACAATCACTCTTTGCTACATGTGTTCTATACATACATGCGCTTTTCGTTCTCCGTTTCAACAGGTTTATCTTATCCTGGCATACCCAGAACAAACTCTCCTCAGTCTCTCAATCCGAAGACCGAGGTGAGTATTAGCATTTACCGAAACATATTTTCATTCTAACTACCTACATAGATCTCCTATCGTTTCTAGGTATGCACTGGCGTAGTACGAGTATCTCAATCCGAAGACTGAGTCCTCCTTTCATTTCCAGTCTGAGCCTTTCTTCATTTGAGGCCAGCCTTCCTATCTCTGCTTCTCATGCCAACTTCTTCCAAACCGACAAATGAAAGTTCGCATCCATATGACGCACTCCCAAATGACCAGGACTTTGACTCGATAATATCTGATGCGAAGTTCACTGCTGATACTGGAACCGATTTCTGCGACCGCAGTCTGAAGAGTCGCAGATATGCCCTTGTCGGAGTGGCATGGTCAAGCATCTTCAGCTGCTCATGCATGGTTGCAGGCATTGTCACTTTGGCCAATCACGGAGTCTTCGGAGTAACCGGGACCAACATGCACGCGGTAAACACGGGTGTTAATCCGTTGCCCCTGCAGGGGGAGATACTAGCCCTGGTGCTTAACTTAATCGTCACGTTATGCACCGAGTCTATAGGCCTCGTACATAGCATCTCATTGCGCTCTGCGCTAGCCTCAGAGTCTCGACTTCATTTCAACACCAATCTGCGCCTTCTGACTGCAGCTCGTGGATGGTATAACCCTAACGGCACCCTGTTTAATGGTATCTCGGCTGTCCTCCTCATTATATCCTACAGCTCAGCCTCACTCGTCGTATGTCTTGACTCTTCCATGACATATGCGGATCTTGCCATCGCAGGGACACCTCTCTTCGTTCTGGGCGTCGCACTCCTCCTCCAGGTGATGATCGCATTGTCTGCAATGCGGGCTGTCAAAATATTGACGTGGAGCTCCTCACCTTTTGACTTGACCGCCACACTGGTCCACCACACGCAATTAACCCCTGCTACTTTGCGGTGCATGCGTTGTGTGTCTGACCTAGACACAGATGAAGGTCCAGCGAAGCCTTCAGAGATACAGCCATCGGCGTGGCATGCTCTCCCTAGCATCCGAAGAGTTGTCATTTCTCTCTGGGTGATCGTTGCAGCATGCGCTGGATGGGCTGCACTCGTCACATATATGTCGCACAAGCACCTCAAGAGTCCTTTCATCCCGATGACCACAAAAACGTGGTCGTTCTTGCCCAACGAGTCGTCCAGTTTCATCCTGTATCCTATCCCGGGTGTCGATCTTAAGGTGTGGATTTTGCTCTTCGTCAACATAGTAGTTGTCCAGGGACCGTTGACACTTGGACTGCATTGCTCGGAGCTCATCGCAAATGTCATTCGAGACGAAAGACGGTGGAGATGCGCTACTGGAAGGAAAGGACTTACAACGGCAACGAACCCAGTGAAGACAATTTTCACTTACCCGATTTGTTTCGTACTTTTCGTTGCGAAGCCTTTCCTGCGTGAGTCATTCCCATCTAGTATCTTTTATAGGTGTTATTGAACACCATCCTCGACGATCACAGACTGGATGTTTGGGCTTTCATTCCAGGTATTTAATTACGTCTCTGAGGGGAAACTAGCAGAGTCGTCGGTAAGCATGAACACTCCCCAGGTTCGCACTTACTGCCTATGCAAAACTGCTACGACGTCCTCACACCCTCATGCAGATCTGGAACTTATGCATTGCACTCTTCATATTTGCCTCTCTCTTCACTTTTGTCGCACTGCGCCGACCGCGCGGTCCCCAGCCAGCTGCATACGGCCACCTCCAGACGCTCGCCAACCTCGTGGACGAGTGGTCGCCTGTGATGTGGTGGGGACACAAGGAGGACGGAATTCCGTATTGTCATGCTGGTAGGATACTTATATCCTCACGATGATGCTGCGTTGACATTTTACAAAGGGACGAGCGATCACCCGCTGCCGGATGTGAAGATGGACTGCGTTTACGCAGGTTCCGGTGCTGGGTCTCTGGTACTCTCGTGAGAGGTACTTGCTTTCCTTTTTCGAAGGGCATTTCTTGATTTCTCTTTTTAAACAGAGGAGCTATATCCATGCCAGGCTGGCGGTGCATTCACGGTGCACACAACCAGCCATGCCGTTGAATGATACACGCACAATTTATATGCTGTTTGCTGCGTTGTAGGTAGTTCGTCTTAATATTGCTCCAGCTCGGACTTTATAATACCACTATGGATGAATGGACAAATCTGTATGAGCTGTGGAGGATGTGTTGAGTTGGAATATGAATCGGAAGTGTACACGTGGGCTGTGAGTACCAGTGAAATTGACCGACATTAAAGAATCAGAGCCTTGGTAGGATCGTATCGCATATAGGACATACTACATGCTATGGTAGGACCTGTGGTCGGTCTATATGTAGTGATCGACGAAACAAATCATTATCAGTTATGTATCTGATATCTGAGTGCGCATTGATATTTTTTTTTAAAAAAAAGAATCCTATTTAATGTCTTCTTAGGGCAAAGCCCGATGTAGACAGTACATGCCATATACTACGACGTTCTTGCGCATTGATATCAACTGCGGTCTTGACCAGAAGCAGAGGACGATGACATACCTTTAATTTAAATGTCCATGAAAACAAGACTGCGAATTGTCTGAAATGGTCATGATCTCCTCAAAATCTCCCACAAATATTGAGATTCAAAGTCAACATTCATCGTTCTGCTGTTATAGAGTGCGCTTGTAGAGTGCAAAAATAACTTGCCACTACCGTAATACACAACACCAATTCTCTTCACAATGGGAACAGATCTGATACGAGGAAGTCATTGTTAAACGGCGATCTGAATATCAAGATGTGCCATATGCACTCTACACATGTTATCAATTAATGCAAGGATTGATGTCGGTAAGCTCGAGAACATCACCGTTGGCTCACAGCGCATCTACCTTGTTCGATCTAAATCTCAGCGTCAAATGACCTGCTCGCAAAAGGTCTTGGACGCTAACGACGGATTCGAAACGCTGTTGGTTATCAGTTGAACAGGCAAGTCGATACAAGGCAAGTTGGTCGCAGGTTGCGAATCACGTAGAGGGCAAAATCATTCGACATTCACCAGCAGGTGAGGGAATTTGCCATAGCAGGAGGGCAATTTGAATACGGCACATATTTGTGCAAGGCGTAACCCTGCATTAGCCCGAGTATTGTAGTTTGAATGTGTGACTGAAAGGACTTACCATCAAATCCTGTACCACTCTGCCACAACTCATGACCTTCTACGACAGAGGAAAGTGTGAGGACGAGGGTAGCATCAGACAATTGTGATTGGGCGTGATCAGATGGGCTCGAATCGCTGATGTGATTTCGTCCAGGGATAGGAAGTGGGATGGATTTACAGCTGCAGACGTCGAAACGATCCTACACACTAGCGGCAATAAATGAGCACGGAAAGCACCGGTCAATGAGAGCAGGTACGAAGTCGAAAGCAGCGAAAACTGCGTAATAATGAAGGTGCCGAATTAATATTGGAACGGCTGTGCAAACAAGGCGTCGGAGGGAGAGTGAAGAGGCAGGTGGTGCTCAGGTCCGATGAGTCAGGGTTTGAAGTTACTCGAAAGAACCGAGTATGTCCGACTGATAAGCAACAGAATAAAGGAAATCAACGTTGTTAACTTTAAATTTGATCCCCGGTCCAAGCCAGCATCAGATCGCGGACAAGTGCACAACCACTGCTTAGCACCGCTCCTTACTAATAAGCTTACGCTTAGCCTGCAATAGAACGACACTAGAAGTCATATCATACACAGGCTATGGTCACAAGTGAAACTTATTTAATCTGCAGGTCAATAATGCGCACATGCATTGTTCGTCCTCCGTTCCAACAGGTTTCTTTTATTCTGGCATCCCCAGAACGAACCCTCCTCGGTTTTTGAATCCGAAGACTGAAGTGAGTATTAGCATGTACCGATACATATTTTCATTCTCACTACCTACATAATTCTCCTTTCATTTCTAGGTATGCACTGCCGTAGTACGAGTCTCTCAATCCGAAGACTGAGTTCTCCTTTCGCTTCTAGTCTGAGCCTCTCTTCATTTGAGGCTGGCCTTCCTGTCTCTGCCTCCCATGGCAACTTCTTCCAAACCAACAGGTGAAAGTTCGCATCCATATGACGCACTCCCGAATCACCAAGACTTGGACTGGATGATATCTGATGCGAAGTTCACTGCTGATACTAGAACCGATTTCTACGACCGCAGTCCGACAAGTCGCAGATATGCCCTTGTCGGAGTGGCATGCTCAATTATCTTCAGCTGCTCATGCATCGTTGCAGGCATTGTCACTTCAGCCAATCACGGAGTCTTCGAAGTAACCGTGATCACCATGGAGCCTATTAACATTATGATGCAGCAGAGGGAAATTCTGGCCCTGGTGCTTAACTTAATCGTCACGTTATGCACCGAGTCTATAGGCCTCGTACATTGCATCTCATTGCGCTCTGCGCTAGCCTCAGAGTCTCGGCTTCGTTTCAACACCAATCTGCGCCTTCTGACTGCAGCTCGTGGATGGTATAACCCCAACGGCGCCCTGCTGAATGGTGTCTCAGCTATCCTCCTCATTACATCCTACAGCTCGGCCTCACTCATCGTATGTTCCGACATTCAAACGTCGCCGCTCACATATGAGGAGGGCATTGCCATCGCAGGGTTACCTCTCCTTATTTTGGGCATCACACTCCTCCTCCAGGTAATGATTGCATTGTCAGGGATGCGGGCTGTCAAAATATTGACGTGGAGTTCTTCACCTTTCGACTTGACCGCTGCACTGGTCCACCACACGCAATTGACCCCTGCTACTTTGCGATGTATGCGTTGTGTGTCTGACCTAGACACAGATGGAGTTCCAGCGAAGCCATCGGAGATACAGCCCTCTGCGTGGCATGCTCACCCTAGCATCCGGAAAGTTGTCATTTTTCTTTGGGGGATCGTTGCGGCATGCACTGGATGGGCCGCAGGCGTCATGTATATCTGGCACACATACTATGCCAGCATCGATTTAATGTCCCCCGATCCGCTGACCATGCAAACGTGGTCGTTCATCCCCAAATTGCAAAACGGGAAGGTCAATTACATCGCGTATTTTATGCCGGGTGTCAATCTCTCGGAGGTGTGGATTCTGCTCTTTGTCAACATGACAGTTATCCAGGGACCATTGACGCTTGGGCTGCATTGCTCGGAGCTCATCGCAAATGTCATTCGAGACGAAAGACAGTGGAGATGCGCTACCGGAAAGAAAGGACTTAGAACAACGACGAATCCAGTGAAGACGATTTTCACTCATCCGATTTGCCTCGTACTCTTCGTCGCGAAGCCTTTCCTGCGTGAGTCATTCCCGTCTAATATTTTTATAGATGTTATTGAACATCATCCTCGACGATCACAGACTGGATGTTTGGGCTTTCATTCAGCGTAGGTAACTCCGCCTCTGACGGGAAACTAGAATGGTCGTCGGTAGTCATGTTCACTGCCCAGGTTTGCACTTACTGCCTATGTAAAACAGCTCTGACATTCTCACACCCTCATACAGATCTGGAACTTATGCATAGCGCTGTTCATATTTGCCTGCTTCTTCACTTTCGTCGCACTGCGCCGACCGCGCGGTCCCCAGCCGGCTGCATATGGCCACCTCCAGACGCTCGCCAACCTCGTGGACGAGTGGTCGCCTGTGATGTGGTGGGGACACAAGGAAGACGGAATCCCGTACTGTCATGCTGGTAGGGTACTTATATGCTCACGATGGTGCTGCGTTGACATTTTACACAGGGACGAGCGATCACCCGCTGCCGGATGTGAAGATGGACTGCGTTTACGCAGGTTCTGGTGCTGGGTCTCTGGTACTCTCGTGAGAGGTACTTGCTTTTCTTTTTCAAAGGGCATTTCTTGATTTCTCTTGTAAACATAGGAGCTATATCCACATCAGGCTGGCAATGTATTCACGGTGCATACAACCAGCCATGCCGCTGAGCGAGACATACCGTTTTTCTGCTGTTTGCTGCGTTGCAGGTAGTTTGTCTTGTTCTTATACCATTCATATCTGGGACGACTTTTAGCATAGACACGTTCAATTCGACCTTCAAGCAGTTGCTGAATCGTTGCGATTTTCTTCCGATTTTATGTCTATTCATAGTGAGACTCTATGTAGGACAGTACTAGTAAGCTTAGCAGTGTGTTCATTGTTTCCTTGTTGTTTCCCGCGTTGTGGGCAGGATAAGTTCGATTCAGGTAGACCTTTCAAACCCAGTCTTTACACTGTCAGTAACAAGTCAGTAATACAACATACTGTCCCATGGCATGATCGAATGTCTTAACTCAATCGCAAGCTCGAATCATATGTTGCTAACGACCTGAATATTTCGGATCACATTCTTAGTCGTCCTTGTTTGGTCCTTGTGTAATCGAAGGCTCCGAGGAGTGCCAGTTTTAAGAACATACGACTAGCCACACCTGCAAGACACTTCAAAGCTTCATGCTCTAAACCACTTGTTTTCAATACTCTACTTGGCACGAAGGTATACTGTCATCATAGTCACCAGCGAGGAACCGATTTATCGAGCCCGTGCTCTGCCAGCATGGTCATACTGTCGTAGCCAACGTGATTCACGCTGAAGCCCAGTTGATGTCGTTGATGTCGCCACGTTAGTTGAAACGCTCAAGAAAGGCCGGGTGCCCGCCCCCTAGCTCGTCTATTGAGGCTTCAGAAAATTCGACAGAACGGCAAAGGACACGGAGGAACAAGGATGGGCGGAACGGTGGAATAAGAATTGGGGGTATCGGGATATCAAGGGACTCTGGATGAAATTTAGGTGAGTGAGATTCGGAGCACTTGCTGGCCTGATCCATACTTATACTGAGCGCTGTCGATACTAGTGACTTTTGAATGACCGTCATCATGGTTAACACGTTTCCGGAGTCCAGACCCATTGTAATCTTCTCGGTGTTGCAACGTTGTATATTCAGTTTTATTTTTCACACTCAACAGGCGTGTTAATGTTGTCAAGAGGACCTGCAGTGACGCCGGGAAAGGTGGTATTACTAGTCATAAGTTTCATCTATGTATGTCAGTTAATGTTAACTTAATTGATGCGCGACAGGCCTCAGGCACTATCATGACCGGCTAAGGCCAACTTAGTGAGGGTCGTGGAATAGACCCCTCAAACTCAAATTACACCAGTACTTCCTTTTGCAAATGATTGCTGGATGCTGGGGCCATCATGGATTCAGCCATGATGAATCCCCATGCCTCTACCGAAAGCTGTGTATGGCACAAGATGCAACTCGTGTTTCTCAGCTTGTGGGTTGCCCAATTTGCGATTGATCTCACTTTGCGCCAGCATAACTTGTTGCTAATTCTTTTCATAGACCTGGAACTTGTACATATGTAGGCAGTCCCAGCAGGCTGATAAGACCATGGTGGTATGTGACACGATTCGAACTTCCAAAGCAGTGTTCCATCATCCTTCTGGCACTGTGTGAGGCTGTGCTTGAAAGGTATGTTCCCACTTGCATACTTATCTGCGCAGAAGCTATAAAGTCCGAATCACATAACAGATCTAGATCTATGCCATTCATTGGTCTCGTGTCCTTTTGTGGTTGCAGGATACATAGCACGGCGCAAACGTTGCTTCACTTGGAATGGGCTCAAGCCTCAGTCAGCATTAATGTCTTCCGCAACGCAGGACCTCATCCCACAACTTTACCTCGGGAACACATTTGGAGCACTGTTTATTGGAGTCGTCTTTGCAGCAATGTTAGTAACCTGCCTGCTCGCAAAGCTTAGGGCTTCATCGAGTCTTGTCGTCCTAACATATTTCACGGAACAGTCTCTTTGGTCTAAGTAACATTCAAGCTTTTTTCTACTTTCAGACGCACAGGGACACAGGGATGTCGTTCCCTAAGCTAACCGTACGTTGATGCTTCCTTCTCTCAGTTCAGTTGTTGATGCTACATTAGGTCGCCTGGCTTTGGTATGTATACTCTTTAGTTGCCATTGTCGAGTGCAGCGAGTTTACGCCCTTCCTTGAAATTTTAGGATACTCGATGCTCTACACCTGTTCTTGATAGTCCACTGTGTCTATTATTATTTAGTGGCCCACTACGCGGACATGAGTGCACTCACAGAAATTGTGTGGAGTTTCAAAGTGAGTTTCGTTGGGGCCTCCGCGCGGCCTCTACTATGATACTGACGGACTCGCGCAGCTTCAAATAGTCATCGTTGTAAGTGGTTTTTTTTCAATGCACTGCAATCTGCCCACGCATCCATTGCAGGTTATAATTGTCTACGGGGTACATCTGTAAGTTGGAAGTGTACTATTATCTACGACTTGAAGGATTCAAGTGATGCTTTTATTGGTTTGCAGTCTGTACTTTCATCGCATATGGATAGGTGGGTGTTTCCCTATCGAGCCAACGAGTCTCTACGACTGATGCAATGTACCAGTCGGAACGGGCCGATCAAGAGTCCTTCCTATAGCAGTGGTGAGTTTAAATCGATGATCATGTATTATAGCATGGATTTTGATGATGCAATATTAGGGCGTTATCGTAACTTTGGGTTCAGGTGAGTTCACGTTTGGTATTCCTCTTCGCTCGGTCTTGAAAATTTCTTAAGGTGTTGCTATCGGTGAGAGTTCAAAATCTCGGCACTTTTGACAATGGTTGGCTCATTATTGTAATCCAACGACAGCCCTTATTTGGGCCATGTGAGTGAAACGACGTGCTGCCTAACTATACGAATTACTGATAGCGAGTAGCTATCAGTGCCATGTGTTCTCAGATCTGACTAACATCGAGTGGGCGACATTTCTGGCCCTGGGCACGATTACCTTTGTCGATTTCATTATCGCATCATCGCTATGCTATCTTCTCGCTACTTCCCGGACTGGATTCTCTAGGTAAGGAGCGGTCTGTTCATGCCGAGCGACCTGATATACCAACATGAAGTACTTAGCACCGATTCCATGATAACAAAGCTCATGGCTTACATTATCAACACGGGCTGTCTGACGAGGTATTCCTCCTTCCAGACTAGTCCACATCTTGACTTATATTTCATGTAGCATGTGTTCACTGACAGTTATGATTACAGTAAGCTTCCAATGGCTGCACTACCCATCTCATCTCTGAGATGCTTTCAGTGCGCAGCAATGCCGCACAACTTCATTTTCCTCGGCGTTGATTTTTTAGTGGCTAAATGTATGACCCAAGCGTTCTCAGAATGTTGTGCTAAACACTAGTTCCTTTTTAGTATACGTCAACTCATTCTTTGCACTCCTGAACGCGCGACACTACTTCCAGCCCGCCACAGAAACTAACCATTTCTCTGAAGTCCACATGCGCCATGACATCTACCACCCGGAGCTGAACGTTATGGCGTCCCGAGAGGAGGAATTCCAGGGATCCTGGAAAAATATATTTAAACATCTTAATCGATCTGCCATGGTTAGTAGCTGCGTTACTGGCGATGGAAGAGTACTGACTGTCACGATTTAGCCACATCGGCCCATTGAGGTGACGGTGGAGACGAATTCATTCTCATCAGTGTGATGTATCAGTACTAGTATCCATATATCATGTGTCCTCCGGCTCTTCGTGAGATAGGACTTGCGAGTCTTTATCAAATCATCGCACAGCCAGTGTGGGGACAAGAATCTACATAGTCCATTATGCTTCTATTTGTGTATTTCATATATCACTACTACCTAGAACCACAAGGAACTACTACTTAGTTATTCGGTTTCGTGCGCTTGGAATCAACGAGAGTCTCGTGCACAGACCACTAGTGGGCTCCACTCCAATGGATAAACTTCCTCCACTAACGTGGGAGTCCTTGTGTGATTGAATCCATCGAGGAAGAGCATACGACTAGTCATACCTGCAAGATACTTCATACTCTGATATCCTCAATGCTCTACTTGGCACGAGAGTCTACTGTATAGCCATCATAGTCACCAGCGAGGAATCGATGCATCGAAGCCCATGCAATCATCGCTGCATTGTCTGTATTGAATTTCAAACCCTGTAAATCGATCAGCATATTGAAACGCTAACCTGTGCATAATTACAGCGGGGAGAAATGGAGCGATATGCACTCATCAGAGCTGTACTCATCCAGTGCTGCTTGGAGCCTACGGAAACTGAGCACGAGAAAGAAAATCGAGCTTTAGAAACTCACCTTTCGCGTAAAAAGATGTTGCTGGCGACCTCGCCGCTAACGACGACATCCCTGACATTCACGCCTTTCAGCTCGAGATTTTGAAGGCTTGATATAAGCGTAGCACAGAGTTGACGGGCCGCAGCTGTCCCGCGAGAGAAATGTAGCGGTCTGCTGAAGATTGTAGGGATGTGAAGGAAAAGGTAAGTTTTCCTGGCATCGGCACGGTGAACGGTTGAATGTCGGGTAGGGATTCCAGTTCATCGTTTATCATGCGGCTGCGGCAGAGCTCTTCGAGTGCTGCACCAGGGCCTCTGGTTCTCCAGGACAGCCAAGTGCTCGAGCTGCCTTGTCAAACGCACGTCCAATACTCCCGTCTGCTGTTGTTGCAAGGATCTGGAATGAGGTAAGAGATGAAGCTAAAAGTAGAAGCGTATGGCCTCCAGAGATGAGCAGTGTCAAGAAAGGAAACTGCGGGAGATCTGCGGTTGGAGTCGCGAGCCGGCAGAAGATAGCGAAAATTATGAAGTCTTGCAAGGATCGGGTAAACTCGCATCCATCTATCAGGAGTTCATTCAAGGATAACTTAGTGTTCGTTAACACTCAGTAATTATTAACCTTGCCGTGGCACTTGTGCACACGAAAGACGGCTGATTGTATACAACAGTGAACTCAAGGATGAAAAGTTGTGTGACCACATACTGTTTCGTCGTTCCATCAGATCGTTCTTGGTGTCCGGTCTGGACCTCTGCTTTTAGATAAGGAGGTAGAACAATTCTTACTCCGAGTCGTTCTTTCGGGTCACACTGGTCACTGCATATTTCACGTCGGTGTCACGAGGCGTCACAGGTTGGTTGGTTGTGCAAGAGCCCTATGTATTAAGTCAGTTTGTTCCTCAGGATCACTAGATAGATCACTTCAACATTGTCGCCTTCGATCGTTAATGGGCTATTTCACCTTGAACGTCAGCCTTGTGCAGGGCGTTACATAAGTGAAAACAAGAATTTCTGTCGAAGTGAGTATGCCCAACATTCTATGTATAATCACAATCAATCATTTCTGTATCAATCAATTTAACTGCAGACGCAAAGAAACACCTACTACATTCTCTCCAAAGGCCTAATGCTCAGAAGCCGCATCGCAGCACCTAACACATCCCTCGCGCAAAGGTAGAGCCACAGCCTCGCGCGAGCTTTCTCAGTATCTTCTTCTCCTTTGACGATGAGCGTCTCCCAGGCGCTTGAAATCGCATGAGCAAGGCGGAAAGCGAAAGTCACTACGCCACTAGGCTCGTGCGTCTTCAATGCAGTCTTCACGACGTCGGGGTAGGATCCTAGGAGGATAGCGATGTCGCGTGCATGTTGGGAGGAAGCGAGAGAGGAAGTGTCAATCTGGGATGGAGGTGGCAGTGGGATGAGCTCGGGATTTTTCCGCTCCATGGAGGTGAGCCGGACATGTGCATATTGCAAATATGGTCCGGTATCGCCCTCAAAGGAAAGCATGCGGTCCCAGTTAAAGGTATAGTTATTGATCCTGGTAGTGGATGAGCTACAGCATTCGATGAAACAATGTCACTCACCGCTTGGCAGCCATGTCCTGGATCTTGATTCCCGTGATGCCCACTTCTCGAGCGACCATCTCAGGGTCCTCGATGTTGTTGTACTTCACCTCGTTCCGTTTCATCTGCTCGTGCATGACTGACGAGGCTTCGCGGATGATCTGATCCAAAAAAACTGCGGTTCCCTTCCGAGTGCTCATGCCGAGCACCAAGCCGTAGTTAACGTGCTCAAGGCGGTCTGCCCATGGGAAGTCCATCAATGATAGCATCTTGAAGAACTGCGACAGGTGCAGGTCCTGCTGTGATGCGACGACATAAATCATCTTGTCGAAATGATATTTCTCCCATCGTTCTATGGCACCGCCAAGGTCACGGGTGAGATATATTGAGGTGCCATCTACGCGTGGAGATCAGGAATGTGTATGAGGTAGTTAGTTTTTGCAGACTTACTAGCTTTGCGGAGTACCGCCTTTCCGAGTTTCCATCTTTCGAGATCGACGAGTTTAGCACCGTCAGCGTCACTGATGAGACCCATTGCTTCGAGGCGTTCGAGAGCCCGATCCTGCCACTCTTTGCCGACCTCACTCTCTCCCGTGTAGACTTTGAATGAGACGTTTAGTCGTTCGTATTCCTCGGTGTACTTTTTGACGCTCATCTCCCGCCACACTCGCCAGTTCGCAAGCGCCGACTCGTCGCCATCCTCCATCCGCTTGAACCATTTGGCGGCTTCGAGTTTGACGTTCGGATCCGAATCGGCGTCCTTCGAGACTTTAACGTAGACGTCGTACAGGTGTTTGATCGCGTCTTTTTCGAGCTCCTTCTGTGAGCCGTATTTTTCGAATCCGGTGGTGATCATACCGAACTACCAAAATCAGATTAGCTCTCAAAAATAAGCAAAAAAAAAAGCTCACTTGAGTCCCCCAGTCGCCCAGGTAGTTGAGCGATATTACTTCCCATCCGCATGCTTTATATAGATTATCTAAGAATGCGCCTATAATCGTGCTTCGCAAATGTCCAACGTGGAATGATTTGGCGATATTGGGGGACGAGTACTCGATGACGAGTTTCTTGCCGGCGCCAGAGGTGTTTGTACCGTATGACGCGTTGCCTGTGGGGCTGTCGTAGGTGAGGGTGTGTATTTGGTTAAGGACTTCGCGGATGAGGGAAGCGGTGTTGAGTTGGAAATGGAGGAATTGCCTGTCGTGGGTTATTGATGAGATGAAGTCATCAGGTTGGAACTGGCAGAAAAAGATATCAACGCGAAAGGATAACAGTTAAAATATTGATCAACTCACATCGCTCGTAACTTTCTGTGCTAGGTCGTTAGGCTTGCCCGGTAGCCTGAACCGGGGAAGGGCAACCGTGAAATCTACACCTTTCTTTCCATAATCGACACCGGTATAAGCCTGCTCGAGGGTAAGCGGCGGCAGCGCATCCGATACGCGTTTTGCGATAGCAATACGGAAGGCATCTAGAATGCAGGACGATGGATCTGTACCTAAAACAGAAGGTAAAGATGAAATCATCGTTGTAATATGTCTCACGTAGGAGTTGACCCTGGGGACGATGGTAGTGGGGAATCTAATTAGGAACGCCACGGTCACTGGTTTAAAGTTTTGAAATGACTTAGTATTGATTCATGTCGCTGAAGAACATCTTGAGACAAACAAGCGACAAACAACGCCAAATTTTTCTTCAACTAGATCCAGAGGCACGCGTCTGTATCATTCGAGGCTTCTGTCGAGAATTTCCGTAACCTCGAAGAGCTGTATTCCCTCACCTATAGCTAACTACGGGCGAGAGCCGTACCCATGGTTCAAGTTGTCGTCACAGTTCAAACGTTCACTTTAGGCATACTTACTAGTACTGACTCCAAAATTTAGAACCGACCAAGATCCAATAGATAACACTGGCTGTAGAATATGGGCGCAACCATCTGCGCGGGAAGTGACAAGGGCAGAAGCCAGCATCAGAATCAGATGGTTGCTCATTTCAAGGTCGCACACGAGGTAACCCTAGGACAGGATTTTGATTCAAATGAATTACGCAACCATTGCTAAGCACCGCTGTAGCATCACTCTCGACTAGAACGACGCGTCATGTTTCCATCACATCATACACCAGAGGCTATGCTCAATACATTTAATTAAGAGTGTCCATAATGCGCACATGCACCGTTCGTTCTCCATTCCAACAGGTTTCTTTCATTCTGGCATCCCCAGAACGAGCTCTCCTCAGATTCTGAGTCCAAAGACTCGAAGGTGAGTATTAGCATTTTCCGATACATATTTTCATTCTCATTACCTACATAGTTCTCCTTTCGTTTCTACTAGGTATGCACTGCCGTAGTAGGCCACGAGTCTCTCAATCCAAAGACTGAGTTATCCTTTCGCTTCTAGTCTGAGCCTATCTTCATTCGAGACTGGCCTTCCTGTCTCTGCCTCCCATGGCAGCTTCTTCCAAACCGATAGATGAAAGTTCGCATTCATATGACACACTCCCGAATGACCAGGACTTTGACTCGATGATATCTGATGCGATGTCCACTGCTGATACTAGAACCGACTTCTACGACCGCAGTCTGACGAGTCGCAGATATGCCCTTGTCGGAGTGGCATGCTCAAGTATCTTCAGCTGCTTATGCATCGTTGCAGGCATTGTCACTTTAGCCAATCACGGAGTCATGGGAGTAGCCGCGGTCAATCTTCATATAATAGACAATACTCAGTTCTCCATTCAGGAGATACCCACCCTGACACTTAACTTAATCGTCACGTTATGCACCGAGTCCATAGGCCTCATACATGGCATCTCATTGCGCTCTGCGCTAGCCTCAGAGTCTCGGCTTCATTTCAACACAAATCTGCGCCTCCTGACCACAGCTCGTGGGTGGTATAACCCTAACGGCGTCCTGCTTAACGGTATCTCGGCTATCCTCCTCATTATATCCTACAGCTCAGCCTCACTCGTTGTATGTTCTGCCACCTTTCAAACAGGGCCAGAAGTAAATGGGATAGTAACATATGCGGATTCCGGTATTGCCTTCGTAGGGATGCCTCTCCTCTTTCTGGGCGTCGCACTCCTCCTCCAGGTGATGATCGCATTATCAGGGATGCGGGCTGTCAAAATATTGACATGGAGCTCCTCACCTTTCGACTTGACTGCCGCACTTGTCCACCATACACAATTGACCCCTGCTACTTTGCGGTGCATGTGTCGTGTGTCTGACCTAGACACGCATGGAGGTCCAGCGAAGCCATCAGAGATGCAGCCCTCTGCGTGGCATGCCCACCCTAGCATTCGGAAAGTTGTTGTTTCTCTCTGGTTGATCGTTGCAGCATGCGCTGGATGGGCCGCACTCGTCATGTATATCTGGGACAAGTATATGAGAGATATCCCCCCGCTAACCTCACAAACGTGGACGTTGTCCCCCTACAATATGTCCAATTGCATCTTGTATATCATGCCGGGTGTCAATCTTGAGTGGTGGATTCTGCTCTTTGTCAACATGGCAGTTATCCAGGGACCATTGACAATTGGGCTACATTGCTCGGAGCTCATCGTGAATGTCATTCGAGACGAAAGGCAATGGAGATGCGCTACCGGAAGGAAAGGGCTTAGAACCTCGACGAACCCGGTGAAGACGATCTTCGCTCATCCGATTTGTCTTGTACTTTTCATCGCAAAGCCTTTTCTGCGTGAGTCATTCTGGTCTAGTACCTTTTATAGGTGTTGTTGAACACCATCCTCGACGATCACAGACTGGATGTTTGGGCTTGCACTCAACATAACCGAAGATTCCATTCGCGGGAATGTATCAATTTATGGCATATACATGTACACTGCCCAGGTTCGCACTTACTACATATATATAACTACTACAACATTCTCACATTCTCGTGTAGATCTGGAACTTATGCATAACGCTGTTTATATTTGCCTGCTTCTTCACTTATGTCGCACTGCGCCGACCGCACGGTCCCCAGCCGGCTGCATACGGCCACCTCCAGACGCTCGCCAACCTCGTGGACGAGTGGTCGCCTGTGATGTGGTGGGGACACAAGAAGGACGGAATTCCATACTGTCATGCTGGTAGGGTACTTTTATGCTCACAATGATGCTGCGTTGACATTTTACAAAGGGACGAGCAACCACCCACTGCCAAATGTGAAAATGGACTGCGTTTATGCTGGGTCCGATGCTGTGTCTCTGGTACTCTCGTGAGAGGTACTTGCTTTTCTTTTTCCAAGGGCATTTCTTGATTTCTCTTTTTAAATAGAGGAGCTATATTCACATCAGGCTGGCGATACATTCATGGTGCACACAATCAGCAATGCTGTTGAACGAGACATATACCATTTTTCTGTTGTCTGTTTCATTGCAAGTAATTCGTCTTGTTCTTATACCATTCACATCTGGGACAACTTTTAGCAGAGACACGTTCATTTCGACCTTCAAGCAATTGCTGAATCGTTGTGATTTTTTTTTCCGATTTTACGTGAGACTCTACTATGTAGGACAGTACTATCTAGTCTTGGAGCTTTGTGATCTTGGTCGATGACACGTCGTATAGTTGACTTGCAAAGTTATACTGTTCCGCCCGAAGTGAACACCATAACCTAGGATTCAAATATTTACGAGACACGAACGTGTTCAGTATAAACATCCGGACTCTAACGAGCATTCTCCGAAATGCCTGTGCTCGCTGCTCCGCCACTGAGATGAAACGAAACCCTCCTGAAAAATATCGTCTCCGACTCTCCGAGCTCAGTATGACACCGCTGGTGTTTCCCAGAAGTTTCCCAGTAGGCTAGCTGTTGTGTAGTCAGTTGGATCTCAAATCTCTATCCTCGGCAACTAAAGTGCGGTTCAGGTACTATTGGAAGATCCTTCATTGCATATGACAGTCTACAGATGGTAATATACGAAGTGCTACATAGGCACGTACAGAATTCTACATAGCCTTTCTCGCGCCTCGCTGATGGCATCCCTCCTGCCCTTCCTGCGCTTTGATGACATCAATCCCATCCCACCCTTCCACTGATGACATGACATCCCTACCCGTCTCACAAAGTGCGGGTAAGCCACCTGCAATCATGAACAGCCTTATTTTACGGCGGTGATCTAGTAGTAAGCATGTACAAAAAGACTAGAAAGAAAAAAGGAACCGGCATGAAAAATGTGCAACCGCTCACAGTAGCGAAAGCACGCCGTTTTGCACCATACAGACCAGTCGTCGTAGCAAGAGTGGACCAGAGGGGACATCGGATGGCAGAATTGCTGCGCGATGCCAATAACGTGGGGATTCTAGCCCTCCTCTCCTTCGGCTTGCAGTCCTGACTTCCATCCTCACAAACCTCCTAGGCTGTATAGTCGGCTCTGGGAGTTGCTGAGGTTGAGTGATGGTGGGAGTGGGCGATACTGTGCGTGGATACTGGTGGTAGTTGAAAATGTGCGCCGGGTTTGTAGATTCGAGTGGCACATGTGGGCAGTGCTGGAGGTGCGGTTAGGTGAAGAAATGCTGAAATGTACGGTCGGGTGTGGTTTGGTGAATGGATGGTGCTAGGTGCAGATTGGAGGCGCTGCTGGGTACGGGAAGTACCATCGAAACGATAAGCAGTAGAAAGACGTCGGAAGATGCTGTGGACAGGTGTGGGTGCAGCAGGATGTCGCGTCGTCACGGTAGGGCATGGACATCAGAGGGTGCGGCAAGTAGAATGTGAGAGTACCAGATGCAAAAACTTGAAAGACCTACCATGGCTACTCATTCAACTCTACCTCTTTCACCCGTCTGTGCACACCATTGACCACCTTTACAAAGTGCGGAGACAGATCCTAGACGCCTTAAGTGAAAGCATGACGATGCAGGGGGGATTAAGTATACCTCCCATGACCGCAGGGAAAGCAAGCATTGACATCAGCACTTCCAGATGCTAAGGCAGGAGACACTGGCAAATTGTCAAAGACTGTGGTTCTGCCACTCATTGAAGGGCTCAACTGGTGTATCACAGAGCTGGATAGTGTGACTAGCATATAATTAGTTCATTTTCAGTGGGAAGAGAGTCATACGCACTCAAAAAACCTGATGGTGAAAACCCAGACTCAGCCGTGCGTGGTATAACTATAATATTCATAGGGCATGAGTTGTACAACGATGATATAACGTACTGCAAGGAATGGGCTTAATCTTCATCACTATCCTCGCTGGATGATGTATCGTCTTCATCCGCACTGAGTTAACCGCCTGCGAATTGACTGAGTGACATGGGTCGTCCAGAGACACTCGCCACTGATTCAAGATCTGGAGACATTACCGCCATCAATATATCATGCTCAGATTCTTCTTCGAGTTCTGCATCCATCTCCCGCCCGAAGGCGTCAAGATCTATCTCTTCTTCCACCAGATCATTGTGGGTGACTTCATCCCAGTCTTCTTCAGAGTCCGATTCTGCTGCTGCAGGCTTTGTGGGAGGAGCAGGAGGCACGAAAGAAGACGTTGTTCCTGGCAAGGCTAGTCCGGTTGACACAGGCGGCTTTGGACGTTTTGAAGGGCGACCGGGGCGACCAAAATCAAGAACCTCTTCTAAGTCGGAATCTTCTCTATACATATTGGTTTCTCTCTTCGCCTTCAGCACTTCCTTGGGTTTGGGTCTTGGCTTCGGTTCGGGCTCGTGCTTTTTTGGAGGTGGAGCAGCAGGGCAAGGCGCTTTAGGTTTTGAAGGTGGCGGAGGTAGCGAAGGAGCTTCACGAGGAGGTATTTCAATCTCTTCGCCCTCTTCGCCCTCCTCTTCCTCCTCTTCCTCTTGCCTTTGCCCCGTGACCTTCGCCAAAATGTCATCGATATCATCCACGGCCTCACCATTAGCATCTGAGAGCCCTAAAAGATCACGTTCTAGCTCTTTCTCCAAATCTACCGCGTCTTTAGGCTGTGCTGCAGGGGGAGTTGTTGCAAAGGCTGGAAGTTACCGAGTATGAATGACGATACCCGATCAAGCACTGGGTAGACGACTTACGAGACTTTCGAGTAAAGCTGGAGCTGGAAGAAGAGACTTTCTTGTCGTATGTAAAGCCCATGAAGCACTGTACCTTTTCAAGAGTGAATGTCTGGAGCAGTGACACAAACTAGATCCAACAAAATACAAGAGAAAGGTTACTCACTCCTACTAGGTTCCTCATCATAAATTAGAACACAATCATACTCCCTCACCGGCTGTTCAGTCCCTTTGAAGAGATGGTTCTCATCTGCCCAGCAAAATCATCAACGGAGGCTCTGAAAGCTGAACATGGCACAATGCGCCATACCTATGTGCTAGGGCATTCTAAAGTGACGCTGGTCAAATCTTTCCTGCGTTTGACTTCGACCGTTCCAGACCTGGCCCCTGGGTTCTATTAACTCTGGCTTGAAATTATCTGCCCCGTGTCTTTCAGCACGCTCAGAAACTGACACCTGAAGGAGTAGAAATCCTTGTCGGGGAGATTAGCGCGCTTCGGTGGAGCTATCATCTATGCCCTTGCGGGCTTTGAGTGCGCGCCTTAGTGAAGTTCCTATTGCTACTGAATGTCGGCCTGTTATGGGCATCCATCGGGTATCTGTAGTCGCACTCGCGTGTCGAGGCTTGACCAGGAGGTGAACGGAAAGACTTGGATCAACAATAATAATTTAATGCTTGCGCGGGAAGTGGCAAGGACACAGAGACCAGCATCAGAATCAGATGCTTGCTCATTTCAAGGTCGCACACGAGGTAACCCTTGATTCAAGTGGCCATGAGAGTATTACTCAGCACAACCACTGCTTACTACACCGCTCTTGGCGCATCATTCGCTTGTCCTGTTTTAATGCCTATAGCCTGATAAATACCGCACCATGCTACATACCGTGTTTCCATCACAAAGTCACATCATACACCAGATGCTATGGTCATAAGTGAAATACATTTAATTAATCTGCGTGTCAATGATGCGCACATGTGCCGGTCGTTCTCCGTTCCAACAGGTCTCTTTTATTCTTGCATCCCCAGAACGATCTCCCCTCAGTTTCTGAGTCCAAAGACTGAGGTGAGTATTAGCATTTACCGATACATGTTTTCATTCTCACTACCTACATAGTTCTCCTTTCGTTTCTAGGTATGCACTGCCGTAGTAGGCCACGAGTCTCTCAATCCAAAGACTGAGTTATCCTTTCGCTTCCTTCTAGTCTGAGCCTCTCTTTATTCGAGACTGGCCTTCATGTCTCTGCCTCCCATGGCAGCTTCTTCCAAACCGACAGATGAAAGTTCGCATTCATATGACACACCCCCGAATGACCAGGACTTTGACTCGATGATATCTGATGCGATGTCCACTGCTGATACTAGAACCGATTTCTACGACCGCAGTCTGACGAGTCGCAGATATGCCCTTGTCGGAGTGGCATGCTCAAGTATCTTCAGCTGCTTATGCATCGTTGCAGGCATCATCACTTTAGCTAATCACGGAATCTCGACAGTAGCTGTGGTCAACCTGATCAATCCTGACAAGTATGTTCAGTTGTTCCTGCAGGAGGAGATGGTGCCTCTGGCATTTAACTTAATCGTCACGTTATGCACCGAGTCCATAGGCTTCATACACGGCATCTCATTGCGCTCCGCGCTAGCCTCAGAATCTCGGCTTCGTTTCAACACCAATCTGCGCCTTCTGGCCGCAGCTCATGGATGGTATAATCCTAACGGCACCCTGCTGAACAGCATCTCGGCTGCCCTCCTCATTATATCCTACAGCTCGGCCTCATTCGTCGTATGTTCCGACTTTCAAATACTAATGGCACCCATAGAGGTGGAGGGTATTAGTATTGCCATCGCAGGCTTACCTCCCCTCATTTTGGGCGTCGTACTCCTCCTCCAGGTGATGATCGCATTGTTAGGGATGCTTGCTGTCAAAATATTGACGTGGAGCTCCTCACCTTTCAACTTGACCGCCGCACTGGTCCACCACACGCAATTGAACCCTGCTACTTTGCGGTGCATGCATTGTGTGTCTGACCTAGACACGTATGGAGGTCCAGCGAGGCCATCAGACATGCAGCCCTCTTCGTGGCATGCCCACCCTAGCATCCGGAAAGTTGTGATTTCTCTTTGGGTGATCGTTGCAGCATACGCTGAATGGGCCACACTCGTCATGTATATCTGGGACAGGTTTCATCATCCCGACTCGGCAGAAGTGTTGGGGTCCGGCAGTGCTCTGACCCTACAAACGTGGTCGTTCTTACCCAATGGGGTCGAGGACAGTTTCATCGAGTATAGATTATGGGTAGCAATCTTGAGGTGTGGACTCTGCTCTTTGTCAGCATGGCAGTTGTCCAGGGACCGTTAACACTTGGGTTGCATTGCTCGGAGCTCATTGCGAATGTCATTCGAGACGAAAGACAGTGGAGATGCGCTACCGGAAGGAAGGGACTTAGAACGGCGACGAACCCGGTAAAGACAATTTTCATCCATCCAATCTGTCTCGTACTTTTCGCCGCAAAGCCTTTCCTGCGTGAGTCATTCCTGTCTAGTATTTTTATCGATGTTATTGAACATCATCCTCGACGATCACAGATTGGATGTTTGGGCTTTCATTCACCGCAGTTAACCCCGCCATTGACGGGGAACTAGTAGAAGGAGGGTTGACGGTAATCATTCACACTGCCCAGGTTCGCATTTACTGCCTATGTAAAACTGCTACGATATCCTCACACCATCGTGCAGATCTGGAACTTATGTATGGCGCTGTTTATATTTGCCTCACTCTTCACTTTTGTCGCACTGCGCCGACCGCGCGGTCCTCAGCCGGCTGCATACGGCCACCTCCAGACGCTCGCCAACCTCGTGGACGAGTGGTCGCCTGTGATGTGGTGGGGACACAAGAAGGATGGAATCCCGTACTGTCATGCTGGTATGGTGCTTATATGCTCATGACGATGCTGCGTTGACACTTTTACAAAGGGACAAGCGATAAGGGTCCGCTGCCGGATGTGAAGATGGACTGTGTTTATGCTGGTTCCGGTGCTGAGTCTCTGGTACCCCCCTCGTGAGCTTGCTTTGCTTTTTAAAGGGCATCTCTTTTTATACAGAGTTATATCCACGTCAGGCTGGCGATGCATTCACGGTGCACACAACCAGCCATGCCGCTGAGCCAGACATACACTGTTTTTCTGCTGTCTGCTGTGTTGTTATTCATCTTGACTTGCAATATGGCGTTTCTCGGCCCGAAGCGCAGCGAGGGCAAAGAATATTGACTTTGGATTAGTGTACTAGGCAGACCACTTCCAGCACCCAGCGCTGCAGACCGCTGTCTCCTAAGATAAAGCGCTGGTAGGTAGGGCATTGAGAAGCTAGTAAAGCAGTAGGGCAGCAGTTTCGAGCCTGCGAAAGCTCTCGTCAGGGGGCTACCGCTGCCCCGACTGCTTGTACTTCTAGTTCTATGTAGGAAGCTCCCTTTTAAGCCTATCGAGTGGGAGTAAATGGTCCGTGCACGATATACCTTCCTAGCGTGGTGTAGGCAAAGCAATCTGCCGTCCGAACTCATGACCCACCCGTGGAAAGGTCCAGCTGATGGGATATATTTATTCGCGAGCTCGAGATCTTGAGCCCAGAGCCTTTAGCCCCTATGAGCAAATAAGGAATACGGCCGGATTGTTCTTTCGAAATAATCTCGGACTTCTAGGTATCCATGTAGGTAACGACATCCAAAGTTTATATTTTAGACTGTTCCCCGAAGTGCGCACTATAACCTAGGATTCAAATGTTTAGTACTAGCGGTATTCAGTAGAAACGTTCGGACTGTAACAAACATTCATGTGCTCGCTGCTCCACCACTGTGGTGAAACGAAACCCTCCTGAAAAATACTGTTCCCGACTGTACCAGCTCAGTATGACACTGCTGGTGTTTCCCAGAAGTTCCCAGTAGGCTAGCTGTTGTGCAATGTATATCATCATGCTCGGTTCGATCTCAAATCTCTATCCTCGGCAACTAAAGGGTGGTTCTATCAAGTACCATTGGAAGATTCTTCATTGCAAATGGTAGTCTACGGATGGTAATCTACGAAGTGGCAGGCACGTAGAGAATTCTAGCCTTTCGAATCCCGCGCCTCGCTGATGGCATCCCCGCCCGTCTCATCAAATGCGGGTAATCCACCTCCAAATAATCATGAACAGCCCTATTTTATTGCAGTAATCTAGTAGTAAGCATGTACAAAATGACTAGAACGAAAAGAAGAACCGGAATAAAAAAATGTGCAACTACGTTATGCACTATACAGTTCATTCAACCAGTCCTCATAGCAAGAGTGGACCAGAGGGGGCATTAGACGCTCCTCGATGCCTGCAACGTGACTGGTAAACACGGGTCCTAGCTCCTCCTCCCCTTCGGCCTGCAGTCCTGACCTCCATCTTCACAAGCCTCCTAGGTTGTATGGTCGGCTCTGGGAGTTGCTGAGGTTGAGTGATAGTGGGAATGGGCGATACTGTGAGTGGACGCTGGTGGTAGTTGCATAATATGCGCCGGGTTCGCAGACACTGTCGTTGTCAGACATTCGAGTGGCACATATGGACAGTGCTGGAGGTGCAGTTGGGTGAAGAAAAAGACACTGGAAGGTACAGTTGGGTGTGGTTTAGTGAATTAGGGGTGCTAGGTGCGGATCGAAGGCGCTGCTGGGTATGGGATGCGCCGTCGAAACGATAAAGGAGTAAGAAGACGCTGTGGGCAGCTGTGGGGGCAGCATGATGCCACGTCGTCACCGTGGGGCATGGGCATCAGCAAGTATAAGGAGAGTAGTAGATGCAAGATATTGAGAGACCCACCATGGCTACTCATTCAAATCTGATTATTTCGCCCGTGCATGGCTCTCCTTCACAATGGATGGACAGGTCAGTGATATCAGGTAGAATGGATGTGTTCAGTCAGTCGCATGCGGCCAACTGAGTCTGGAAGAGTTGAAAAGGATGTTGAGTCTTGAGTCAAAGTCCATTGGACAACTTGGAGGTAGCACGGGGCGACAGGTGGACACTGGAGGGTAATAATTGTCGAAGGCGACTGATTTGTACTGCTTCTGGAAAGTAAATGAATGTTAGTAGAGAGTGCGACAGTAGCCTACATGTAGAGGTCACATTAAGCTCTTCTGCTGGTCCTTATCTCCATGCCTTCGAACTTCCAGTGCATGGTCACTTGTCCGTGCAGTCTCGGGTCGAAGGCACGGTCGTCAAAGGCTCTTTGGTGCTGTTGGACAGTTAATAAAGGCCAGTAGAGGGTGCGACTCACGCAGTAGCAAAGAGGTAAAGGTAGTTATGTGCACAAAATCGACTCACTGCTGTACAATCAATCTTCATTTAGCTCAAGTTCACAGATTGTTAAGGAAGACTTAAAAAGACTTGTGTTTCTTCTTGCGATGCTTTTTGTTTTTGTTGAAGACTTGTTACTCCTCTGAGGTAACTGCCACCGTTGCAAGCAAAATAGGATTGAAGTTGAAGCTGTCGCGGCAATATGGTACTACCAGTCACGGTAAGTAGGTCTTGACATGTGACACTGTTGGGCACTCGGCTTGAAAATTACCCAATTTGGTAACAGGTGCGGTCTACACCTCGTGTAGCATCAGTTCGGCTCAGAGCAGTTTCGTTTCAAACGCCATGGACAATTTTCCTGACGGGGTCTCCGCGCCAGACCTTACTACATTGTCATACGATGAAACCGTTCCATATGAATCACAAGTTCCCACTCATCCATCCAATGATCCAGAGCGAGCTACATTACTCAACCGCATAGGGAACACCAAAGTGTACCTTCTCTCTGACACTGCCCAGGCAAGATTTGCCAAGGTGCGCTAATAGTATGTCAATTTCAGCTTTCAGAAAACGACCCTGACACCGGAGTCTGTCCCCGCTTGACCCTGAAGCGCAAGCGCACAGAGGGGGACGATGACGACGACGTAGATATGGAAGAAGGTGAAGACGGGTTTAGCTTCCGTGTTTGGCATGTAACTTACTCTCTGCTACCAATAAGAAACCACCCTGACTCTAAGAGCAAATGCTCTGCTACTCACTGGCACCCCAATTTCCCACCTGCCCACCGCCCGCATCTTTGCATATGCCACCCATTTCGACACGCATCCCATGGGCCTTGAATGGCTTGACGACAATAGCTGCATCCTCGTTTATGAATCAACTGCCTTTGCGCGTACTGCACATCGGTACCTCCAAAAATCTGCTACAGAGGATATGGATGCAGATGGCTTCATCACGGCAAAACCCATTCCAATTACCATATGGCCGCCAGAAGAGCGAATAACCAGGAGCCTGGGTAAAGGTCAAGGGCTGAAAGGTGTCATACGCATGCGCTGGGCTAAAGTCGATGACGTGAAGAAGAAGGGTGCAAAGAAGGAAAGCGAATTCTATAAGAAGTATGGAGAAACCGCCGGGAAAGAGGATGAGGGAGGGGAAGCATCGCAGAAGAGAAGAAGGAGAGATGATCCAACTGTGGGAAACCAGTTGGATGATGATCTTGATGCGTTTCTTGGAGCCAATAGACCTTCCAAAATGCGTTCCGACTATGTGGGTGGGTCACGCAAAACCATGGAGCGCACATCTTCTGCGTCCAATTCTTCAGACCTAAAAAATCGCATTTCTGCGCCGTTGCCGCGCCGCGCGAGGGGTCAGCTTGCGGACCGACTAGCTGACTCGCTAGGTGACACTGAAGAAGACTGGCACAGAGCGAGGGGTCGAGGGAGAAGAATTCCGCGGCCACAAAAAACGCAGCAAGACCTTGACGATGAACTAGACGCTTTCTTGAACGAGAAGGAATAGTACCTTCTACATGGGTCATCATAGACATCTGTGGTACGCACGTTTGCTTATTACGTCCTTAATTCCCTGCTAAGGACGATCCGCGTTTCATCCTGTCTTGGACTTCTTACCGCTCATCGCATATTTTGTAGCAGTTCCCAGTGGTGTAAAAATATTCGCTTACATTGCGTATTGACTGTGTGTAATTTATTCTGTTGCTACAGGGCTCATTTGGAGCGTGTTCTGTGGCGAAGTGGTACGCAGTCGTAGCTTCCACCTGAAGACTGCATGTCGAATGCTAAACATGTTCAAACGAGCTAACTGGAACTGTCAAAAGTTACTTTTCTGATTGCAACCTCACTCAAATCGTGTTCGGCGGATCCCATTAGGATTTCAACTTGGTGTAACGCCACCGTCAGGCCCCGTCAATGCAATGGCATTCTCGTAATTAATTGAACGCAACTTGACCCAGCAATATTCAGTTGCAACTGTACGAGTCGTTATGGACCACGATGTTGACGACGATACCCTGCGCAATCTGGAAGCGGGTCTATATCCTCGACGACACCATACCCGAGATGCGTCTCACTCTGACTCTTGGTTAACTAATATGAAGAACAGCTTTACGCGACCCGCCCTTGGCATTTTTCAAAACCAAATTTCAAGTCACCAGCATGGTGTACCAGGCTACTCGGAAAACGACCACGCCATCATGCGCGCGAACGATGAAGACCTGACCGGGATGAAAATCATGTTCCAAATGGATTACTTTCCGACCAACTTCGTCACTAAGGATTGCAGCAAACAGACTGGAGTGTCTTGTGTCTCCCCCAGAAATACCACGCCCCCTACTCATTCTTGTTCTGAACCACCTATCGTATCGTTACCATCTGCAGCATCAAGCAATACCCCTCCGCTCACTCCAGATTGTTACATTGGTATCCTGCATTCCACGTCACTGGAGATAGCCAACACCCAGTCCGGCCTCTCGCTTCCTTTGCATATTTCTCGCAGGAGTCCTACACCTCCCCTAGCAATTGAGCATAGATGCTCTATCAATGAAGGGAAAATGCCAGAGCGCCCTCAGGTGAGCTGTACCATAATTCTTATATCACGGCCAATTCCTGATTTACTGTTTTAATGAGTGTTTCGACGGTCTTATAGCTGATATCACCTTTGATTCACTGCAGGATGCCCAGCCACCGTGGCTAGATGAAGAATTCGAGGAATGGTACTGGCTTGATTATGCACTGAAACTCAGCCGAGATGGTCGTTGCTCCTCTGAAAGCGAGCACCGTGCAGCCGGAGAGTCTTGCAAGGTACGTTGATCGCATATATGCACATTTATGGTGTTTGATTCCGTCCCTTAGATTTAAAAAGAATCACAAGTCTTCTATGACACTGTATACATGCGAAGTGTTTCCTCCGTTTCATACCCAGGAAGACGAAGAACGATACCGCTGGAAACGGAAGCATAGAAGTCGAGACAGAAACGAGGCGCGCCAGAGAAGATAAACAATATTCCGGCCTCCTTCCAAAGTCATATAATCTTGCTTGGGTAGATGCGGGCGGGCTTTAAGTCAGTACACGGTAGCGGGTGCGTCCGGTTCGGTAGTTAATGACTTGTGTGGCTTCAATTCCAGAAGACGAATAAGTGCACTGATATTGAGTCGGCAGGACTACAGCAATGGACTCGGATGAAGCTAGGGCGATCCCGTTCGTCTGACTGAACTGAAGGCCTGCACGTATGACTCAGACTACGGAACAGTTTTGTGGAATGAGTCAATGCGAATTACTGATTCTGTGATCGCCCCCGATTGGGTATCGATGGAATGGACGGTCGTGCGTGAGCGCCACATAAAGTGGAGAGTATATGCGTGGTCTACGCAATGCATCAAAGAGCTGGGGGGCATGTTATGCTTACACTGGGTATAGTCTTGGAAGGTCGTTTAAGGGATAGGCTTTATGATGGTATCTACGAGGACCTTGTTAATTCCAGTAATGACTCGGAGGTCGCGGGTTTCAACAGAGATGCAAGATGCGTAAGCACCGCCTCGTCCTTGATGTGTTCGAACTTCTGGCGAGTTTGAATGAAAATGAGCATGTTATTCGTGAGTTCTATTAGATTAGATCTAATTACATTGGTCTGTTCGTCTGGGCCTGGCTGGAGCCCAAGGGCTCATAACCTGATGGACTAGAACGGAGGGACTAGCTCAGGGGGAGTGTGAACAATGCTATGGCATTAAGTACTCAGAAGGGAGAGACTGGTTCAGTGGGAGTGTGAACAACGCTCTCAGGAGGTGTAACTGCAAGAGACGTGCAAAAAAAATATTGTAAAGTTACATATAACTAATAAGTGACTTGCGATGATGGTGATACAATGAAGGAACTGTACAGTAGGTGATGGGACGTGCAGGGGGAGGTACAGTGCACGCGGCAAGAAGATCAACTTGAAGAAGACATTGTACATGGGTGCAAGAACACGACATGCGCCAATATCATCTGACTTATGGTTCAATATCGATATTAGGGATGAGCTGCAAGCAGCCAAGATGGATGATTATCCGTTCACAGCGTTGCTCAACCGAGGCATGAGGAGGGAAAGGAGGCAGGCCGAGTGCTGTAGAAATGCCATCACACATCGGAACTATGGGCACGAAGAGTGAGATGAGCACCTTAAAAATCAGAATAAACTTACTCGTCATTTGCTGTAAGTCAGCAGGAGTCGTTGGGAAGCCAACAGGAAGCTTGACTTTGAGGTCTTGCGGCCAGGTAAGTGGTGCCCCCACTGAAAGCGTTAAGTTGTGCATTCTCAATACAGACATCTTGTCCCTATAAGAGATTAGCAAAAGTAAGGCTGGCAGGCACATGTACTTACATTTTCTCAACTGTCCTGCTGACATTCTGCACCTCATCGTGCAGCCCTTCGAACACCTGTCGCGATTGTTCCTGTTCGTCCCGTAAAGCCTGAATGTCCTGTTGAATAGTGTCAAGTCTCTGATTTGCAGTGGCTTGGTCAGCATGTAGCACGGTTTGGCCAGCCTGTAGTGCAGCAATGGCCGTGTTGATCTCAGCTAATGAGCTCATAACGAGAACGTTTCAGGATTTGAGATTACAATGTTCGCCTCGACGATGCAAGTCACGTGATTCTTTCGTCATTTTTCGTACGGGGTTTAATCAGCCTATCGCACATGCACAACATGCACGATCTGATATCTAAAGCTATGTCCAGAAGATGAACCTACTTTGTTATGTTTTATTATTCGTTATCGCCTCAATTTCTGCGGTTGTGATATTTCGCATGTCTCACAAATCACATGATCTTCCGCTCTGAGCAAGCTTTAGCTAATATCTATAAAGTAAGGTGCGACGGTGTGGGAGAGTGGTCTTGCTCGCGTGGAACCTCGCGTGGTGCCCATGTGGCTGCCATATGGTTTTCGCTTAGCTCGCTTAAACCCATTTTTGGAAACTCGCGTGGTTTTATCACGTGTTTTCGAGCGCCGATTCAATATCCACAACGGACAAACGCAGTGCGACGATTTGCGCGCGTGACCTGTAGTCACGTTCCTACAGCGCGCCAGCGTCCGTTTGAAGTGACGAGACACGACGGGCCGAACCTCACCCCTCTCAACAATTGTCTTTGCCATTCCTGTGCCCTTGCTACCATCCATGGCCTCCAACCACCTCCAGCATGTAGCCACCACCTCTCCCTGCTCCATGGAGCTCCCAGCACTTGACAAAGGCCTCCCTGAGCCAGGTACTGCCAGCTAAGGCTCCAACTGTTTAGTTTATGTCTACGATTTTCGAGTAAATAGACATAAACAGTAGGTAAACGTAAGTATACTAAACAGTTTAAACAGTTTATAGACAGTTGAAAATTTGATGGTCTACTTATCGAAATCAAAGAGTCCTATAGCTTTGTGCACATTAACTGTGCCACGGTGGCTGCAGCAAGGGAAGACTGCTGGTCAGTACATAGGTGCCATGACTTTGAAATGAGCCATTCGACAGGAGAAATAGTGCCTGGACTAAACCTCATCATTTCTAACCCTCAGCAGACTCAACCCTTATCTCAACCTCATTAAGTAGCAATGTATAATCAATTGATTCCATTTTTGAGTGAGAGATGATCAGATTATATTCATGAACACACTACATATGATATACTCTGTGGAAAAGGTCAGGAAAAGGGTCAGGAATGCTAAGGGTTAGGAACGTGAGTGACAAGCCTCAGCGGGTTTAACTGTGCTATAGAGCACTACAGAGTGCTCTGTAGCACTCTGTAATGGATTACATTTTCCTGATGAGGTTTAGTGAAGTTTGGGACATGCTTTAAGGCTGCTTGTAGATAATTTGCTGCACCAAGTGTTGGCGCTGTGCGCCGTAAGGTTTAGGTACAAGTCCCATTTAGGAAAGGACTGGTGATGCTTAGTGGCGCTCGGTTCCCTGGTGAACTCGAACTTTTAGAATTAAGCAGCCCTCACTCAACTTGTCACAAGAGTGTTGAAATGGTTGTGTCGAGTCAAATATCTTTCCATACACACACTATATACTATTTTCAACAGTTGACATTTCGGGTCTATATCATTGGATGGCAACCCCAATCATCGATGTATCTCTGTTGGGGACTCATTAGATATTAGATAGTCATCAACACAGCATCCGAGTCGTGTCACGAGGGGTACCCAAGTAAACAGTTTATATACAACATACTTACTGTCTACACAGGCAGGAGTAAATAGACATAAACCCTATACAGTTTATACAGTTTAAAACAGTAAATAGACCGAAACAGTTGGAGCCTTACTGCCAGCACTGGCGCGTTTTTGGTGGGGTCACGTGACATGTGGCCTGTGGTCACCATGTGAGTTTTTCATTCTACATCTCTGTCTGGCTGGGCATTTATAGCTCCCACAAGTCAGCAGGCCTCTTTTCATCACTTGCCCCCTGTGAACTGGAATGCAAACCTTCTGCAAGGTTATCAGGCAAGTCATGCTGCATGTCTGCAGCAACGCAGTGGCCTCTTGCCCCATGCCCATGCTCTGGCAGTAACCTCATCTTCTGTGCCCTCCACTCCCTCCCACTCTATATCTCCTACTGTTGACTGGACCGCAGATCTTCAGCGCCGCTGTTCTGAAAGTTTCTCCGCCCGTCTCCAACATCGTCATCAATTGCATGACCCATATATCAAGAGAGCAGCTATCCGAGAGCACTTCCATGAATTGGGTCAGCGTTCTGAAGACTTAAACCAGCAAGATGCACTGCTGAAGAAGGATCTACAGTACCTTGTGGAGGAGTGTCAACACAATGGGAGGCTGACTGATAAGAGGGGGGACAAGGTAGATGCTTTTATTGATAGCCACTTGCAGGAGAAGAAGGAACTTCAAGAGCATCTCAAGGTTGTGCATGCTTGGAGGAAACATGTTAGAGGGCTGAGGAGGAGGAGTTCGGGTAGAGAACAGTATGATAAATATTCACAGCAACTCAAGGATGGCCCACCACCTGGCTGGGAGCCTTGAGTTTATATTTCCATCTAGAGTGTTAAATACTACATTTAAATAGACCACATTTGGCAGTAACTTGGATAGTAAGATGGGAGATAGGAGAATGGGAGAATGGGAGACGGGAGACGGGAGACGGGAGACGGGAGACGGGAGACGGGAGACGGGAGACGGGAGACGGGAGACGGGAGACGGGAGACGGGAGACGGGAGACGGGAGACGGGAGACGGGAGACGGGAGACGGGAGACGGGAGACGGGAGGATGGGGGTCAGGGAAAATGGTTAAATAGTAAAATTCATAAATTCATTTATATCATATTGTCTACTTTAATGTGGTCTATGAATATTAGGATGCAGCCAGGAAGCCTTAGGAATGGAGTTGATGAAGCTCACCAATTCCCTGTTCAGCTTGCAGTGGACTCAAACATGACCAATGTAGTGTATAAACTGTTCAGAGGCCTCAGATCCTATTGATGATTGTTTTACTATATAGCATGTAATTTTAGTTTTGTCAATTGAATACTGCTCAAAATTGTAATTCTTTTCAAAATCCACTATAATTATTAGTAAGTCAAGGTGCCACAGGCACCTCCCAAAGGAGTGCGAAGCACTCCTTTGCCTTACTGTGCTGAAGGCACAGTGAGTATTAGGATGAAGCCAAGGCCAGGAAGCTAAAAGGAGCGCGAAGCGCTCCTTTTGCTTCCTGTGCCGAAGGCACAACGGGTGTTGGACTAGTTAATAGACTAAGCTGCAACCGGCATATAATCATTCGCGCGTATATAGAACATCTAGTACGGGACTTGTGCGAAATGAAGGGAATGCCTGGGCGTTTGACGTTGGCACTCGTACTTACGACGGTCTGAAAAAAATGAACAGGCAGAAAGTAGTAAGGTACACCGACAAACCTCGACTGCTGCATCAAGAGCTCCTTGCTCTACTTCGAATTCGGGCTCCGTGACACTAAGTTGCCAGACTAGCGAAACGTGATGGAAAATATCTATAAGTTGTAAGGGATGGGAAGTGGTCTACACAAACGCTAAACTGCCTACCATAAGATTGTTCGTGAGCAAATCAAGACCCTGGAGTACAATACTAAGGAGGGGAACAACGATTCAGCCATGGTCCAACGGTACTGATGCTGCCAGGACCTACTAGTACATAACGAGTCTGACGGGGAATACGAGACTGCTGAGGACCCTGACAATTCCGGGGTTCGAAGCTGTCAAACCTGCAGGGCCACCACTAATGGTGATATCAAAGAGGCCGCCGAAGGACGACACAACACCGGCAAAAACCTAATGGCAAGATTGAGATGTTAAACCACATATGGGCGCACTTGTTGCTTACTGTCTTCAAGAAGGTCTTGTCCAATCACGTGTTGATTAGCGACCATGTTGTACTGGTACTTGTGTAGGGCAAAATTCCAACGGTGGACTTGGGAGGGGATTGGCGAATGAGAGAACTGAAACCAGTTGGACCGGGAATGAGCGAAGCTCAGAGTAGAGATAAATTACCAGCAGAGCACCATGTTGAAAGTTTGTCGCAAAGCTGCAAACTACGTGACCGAAGTCTGACATGCTTTGCGTTTTGCACTTGAGTAAGTATGTACGACGCATGAAGCGAGTAAGGTCGAGAAGCGACTCATCTCAGAGTGCAAGCTCGTAATGTGTTGGTAAGGCGTCAAATAGGGCGCCAACATCCGTTGGGCACGACTCAGTTGTTGGTAGTGGAAATATCGGAGTACTAGATAGTGGGAACAGACCCACACCTTGTATGGCTAGCTGTTGCTGGTACTCGCTGGTTGTGGAGAGGCGGGCACGACGGCAGGATAACTTGAAGTGGATCGACGCCGGACGGGCAGACACTGTCACAGACTTTGAGCTGGCCGGAAACTGCCGAAAGACACTGACACGGCTCCGCGGAGTCCCATATAGACAGTCGACTGCCCAATTCCTGGATATTTGTTGAGCTTCCCGAATCCCACCATACGTTATTTTCTACGGTGAAGATGAAAACATCTAAACCATCACCAGATCACTGGTTTACCTTTAGTGAGGACGAAGAATCAAATAGCAACGATGGCGCTTCCTCCTCAAAGGTACATTCATCTGACGAGCATGACGATCACGGAATAAGCCAGGGAATGGAACTTGAGGGGTTCGCTGGTCCGAAGATAGTCCAGCCTTTAACGCCTGAGGCGCTGGCAAAATTCAATGCTGCGCAAGCTCGTACTGGCGTAATCTACATCTCACGAATACCTCCTGGTATGCGTCCTGCCAAAGTACGGCATTTAATGAGTGCCCATGGTGAAGTGGGGAGAGTGTATCTCCAACAAGAAGGTGTGTCTGCTCTTCACCATGCTATTGCACACTAATTGGATTTTTGTCAAGACGCCAAACGTGCATACCTCCGCCGAAAGTTTACGTCCACCAAAAAGCCGCATTTCACTGAAGGCTGGGTGGAGTTCAAAGATAAAAAGGTCGCAAGATCTGTGGCTGAGATGCTAAACGCGCAGCCGATCGGCGGTAAGAAGGGCACTCGTTGGCGAGATGATGTGTGGACTATGAAGTACCTCCCCAAATTCAAATGGAACATGTTGACTGAGCAAATAGGTGCGTGTTTCTACTTCATGCATGAACACGCGGGAAACTCATTGCAACCTCAGCACATGAAGCTGCTATTCATACTGCTAAGCTGCGCGTTGAGCTTGCGCAGTCGAAGACGGAACAACGCGATTACCTCAAGAATGTAGAACTCGCACGAGTGTTGGACAAGCGTAATGAAAAAAGAAAGGAAAAGGGTTTAGGGCCACTTGAGCTGAAGCGCCCAGCTGAGGTCAGTAAAGAAGAGGAGCCTCGAAAAAGATTGAAGTACACGGATGATACTCAACTTAATAGTGTACTTGGTAGCATATTTTAGTTTCAAGCTACATACTAAATTGATCATTGTAGCAACATCAATTGCAATGTTAATGTCAAATATGAGTTCAATTAGTGCACGGGCCAGCCGACGGCATGGTATAAATTTTAATCGGCGCGTGAATGGGGAAAGGAACAGAACACGGTTGACGGAAGCAACGACTTACATCGCGACATTGTCGACAAAGGTTTGAGTTGGTCAACTGGCACGGTTGGTCTCAAAAACTCACAGTCTCGCGATCCAAGAGGTCTGTCTGTCCTTCTACATCATGCTCGGCTCTCTCCTCAAACCTCCATCCTTGCCGTGGAATATCGTCTCTGATTTCTCTCTCAGTTCTTTAATACTTCTAAAGATATTATAATGTCTTCCTGGCCTGCTCCTGCTTACCCTCCGCCTCGTCGCTCGCGTTCTCGCTCCCCTCCTCGTGGTCATCCTCGACCACCATATCCAGACACTGGGTATCCTCCGGACCAGTACAGAGGTGGAGGTGGCTGGGATCCACATGAGAGGGATAGGGAGAGAGCATGGGTCGAGTATGAGCGAGATAGAACCGGATATGACCACACTCGTCGCAGAAGCCGCAGTCCGCCACCGGACGATAGTACGAAAATTTCTTTATACTTTATTTCATGACAGCATATTGACTAGCCCAATTCGTATAGCCAGAAAACGTCGCAGGTCCATTTCACCTTTCGACAGGGAAAGGGAGCGATATGACCCACGCCCGCGTTATGGCGATGATTATGGTGTTTCGGCTGCGTCAAATCGTTTTCTCTTTTCTGACCTCAATCTAGATGCGCATTCGCGGGCATACAGCTATAGGTCTCCTCCCAGAGCTCAATTTGCGCCCCCGTATCCTCCTCGCAGGGCACCCGCAGACCCGCGTACGCTCGACCACCCAGCAACTCTGAAACAATATGCCGAATGGTTTAGATATGCCTTCCCTCAACAAGCTTCCGATGAGGATGCTGCCGACAAGGCAGCAGAGCAAGAAGCCGGCGATGGTTCCAAGCCTCGCAACGGCATTCGTTCTCGTTGGGAGAAATACAAGAAGGATTTTGTCGCAACTCAGGTTAGTCGCCGTCAATCTCTCAAGCGTACTATGTGTACTGCGTGGCATATTGTGTCCTTTGCCGTCATGAGTCTTGTGAAGCAGCAGCTGAACGTCTTTTGTTATGTATGTAGTTGCAGACCATGTTTGATCACCATAGGAAGTCCCCGTGGTTTGCAGAGAAGTATGACCCAGCTCCGGAATTCGTTGCTCTACGCCGTCGTGTTCGAAAGGAAGGTTGGAGAGGGCGATTAAACACGTTTCTGCTAGACCTCGAGTCGGGCAAGTTTGATCCTGACTTGAGCGAGCCTGAGACAGACACAACATCTCCCGTTAAGGAGACAGTCGAGGCTAGTGAGGATACGAAGACTGGTGGCGATGATGACATGCAGTTCAACCTCGACGCTGAGGACGATGCTGGTGAACAGGAGCCCAGCCGTGCTGAGGCCAACGGGAAAACTGTAAATGACAACAAGCGCAACAATCGTGGCGAAGAGATCGCTGTCGCTCCGGAAGGCAATCAGGTCATGATTCGGACTATTCCGCCTGATATCGGTCGTGTGAAGCTGGAGGAGGTAAGTGTAGTCGCTCTATGGTGATTATAGGAACTCATTAGGGTTTTGTAGGCATGTAGTAAGGTGCCAGGATACATGTATCTAGCGCTTGGCGACCCCCTTCAGAAACGCAACTACTATCGTGCTGGTTGGATCAAGTTCTGTGACGATGCTGATATGACAGTTGTTATGACTGAATTGACTGATAAAAAGGTGAAGATCTCTGTTCCGTACCGCGTGGCATTCGTTAACGTGACGTGATAGATCGAAGGCTTCAAGCTTCATGTTGCTCACACTGTTAAGCCCTTTGTAAACAGAATTCGCTATGTCCCAGAAGTCGCCAGTAAGCCAGACCGCATCGAGAAAGACCTTGCGAACGCAAAGCTCTTGGCCTCTATTTTAGAGGAAGAAGCTGCAGCACTACGCCATTTTAATCCAGCAGGGCATGAGTCCTCGGCAACGAACGGAGATGCAAAACCCGTGGATGCTGTGATGAGTGATGCACATGCAGACCATGAGGACGATGAGGAACCAAAAGAATCCGGATCTGAGGCTATAGAACGGAGGATAGAGAAGATTATGGCAGACCTTCGTGACCAGGGAGCGGTTGATGAAAAAGTCGTGGAGGCGAAGAAAGTATGAGTGATCTGATACGCTCTACTTCATTGTTACTGACTTTCGCTCTCTTGGCTTTTTTTAGGCTGTTATTTCCCTGGACTTATATCTTGCCTACCTTCGAGCAGCGTTTCACGCATGCTACTACTGCGCTGTTGTGACCGATCATCTTGAAGAATTGCAGCGTAAGTGCTTGCAGCACGTGAGGAAACCTCTGTCCAAGTCACTGCTTGAGGAGGTAAAGGCTGCTGAGGCTGAGAAAGAAAAAAAGGAAAGGGACGATGAGAAAGAAAGTGACGCCCCTTTGCCCCCTAAGCCAACCGAGAACAGAGACTGGAAGCGCAATGGTAAGCCCCCGGCATTTTTTAAAGTCAGTTTGGCTAATTACGTGGAGCAGATGAGCGCTGGTTGGAGTGGTTTGATAGCAAGATTGCGCTGCTGATCAATCGCAACGACCTGGACCCGCGTGAATATGGTGGCAAAAGTTACGACGAGTGCGTGCCTCTTTTGATCTCAGATGATTGGAAATGTCATTTTCGTTGCAGGGAGCTAAGCAAAGCGGTTGAGCAATACATCAAGCAGGAAGATGAGGGCAGGTTCCGGTGCAAGACTTGCCAGAAGCTCTTCAAGGCTACCTCGTTTGTCGAGAAGCATGTCGCGAACAAGCACCCTGAACTCGTGAAACAGCTCGACGAGGTAAGCATGTTTAATCTCGTCTTCTTTCGGCATCTCACGGTCGCCGGATTTTCAGGTCCCTTATTTCAATAGTTTCGCGCTGGACCCACATAGAATCCAGCCGTTCACACACCCACCTCCTATCAGCGGGAACAACCAGCCTCCCCCCCAAGCGTTCGGTATTCAAGGACACGCGGTGGTATACCCGCCTCCCGACTTTGGCCGGCCGAATCCATATCTTACTTATCCTGCTGCGTTCCCTCCGCCACCCTATGGAAACAATGGTCACTGGGATCATTTCGGATATCAATACGGGCCTCCAGGTCTATTTCCTACTCCTCCACCTATCCGAAGGGATGAAGCGACCACCGCTCGCAGGCTCAGTGATCGTATTAGCGGCTATGCCCCCAATCTGGAGCAGCCGATGGAGGTTACAATTCCCGCTAATGCCGGACTTCCCGCTAAGCCACAAGTTACTATGGACCTTGGTCAGCCTGCGGCGGATATTGGTAGGAAAGGTCGTCGAGGAGCCACGAGCTCAGGTCCACCACCACCTCCGCCACCCGATGCGAAGGAAGATCCCAGGGCTGCTGGGGGCAAGAAGGTCAGCTACCACGACATGGACTCGGTTGCTGAAGGAGATGTCGAGTTGACTTACTGATGTGATGATGCATACGTGATATAACTTCTCTACGCTTCGCAATATATTTTGGTGATTATGTCGCATGTTGGGAAGCGTCTTCCTCAGAAGCGCCGAGGAGGAACTCGTGCACTGGATAGAGCGTGGCAAGCACTTATAATATTGAGTATTGAGAGATCACAAAACAAATTAGAAAGCCCAAAAAGGGTCATGCTCAAAAAGGACGAATGTTGCGCTTAGTGTAGCACTGTAGCATTCCTCCCTGACCCTTACCTGACCCTGGCTTATTAACTCCCTTGTCTCGTAAAGTACCTATTTCTGTGTCTCTTCTGCACAAGCATCCCAGTTCGAAACTTGGACTACAAGTCGGGTGCTGTTGCACAACTCCTGACTCTACGGCGCCGTGATCATCAATGAGTGGGGCCAAACCTATTATTGCACATCGTCTACCAGTATCCGTTCTTGTCAATGAAGAAGGACTGATAGCGCCAGAAGCCATTGGCCCGAGCAAGTTTGCGGTAACGTGGTCTGCTGAACCTCCCCCTCCTGTACTTGCACCTCTTGTACAAGCTGCAGAGCGCCAAGTTGTCCTCAGTTCATCTGACGGGGAATCTGATTTTTCAGAGAAAGATATCTGCTCGTTGGGAGAGAAGCAATCGCCGGCCGAGCTTTCTGACGAATTTGAAAGTTCGGTGAGCCAACGCATTCGGCTTCAGCAACTCGCTGGGCCTCACCACCACGATGAAAATCCGATTATTCCACGTTTTTCTCGTGCAACCTCCATGCCTTTGCCATCACAGCTAGAACATCTAAAAAATCCCCGCAGGACCGCGCCTACTTCGCCTGAACAGCCTAGCCAAGCCCTTTCCACAGATGCCACCGTCGAATCCTCTCGGTTCCACGAACTTTCATTGGAACTCGCGGACTCTGTTCAGATGGTCGTCCAGACGCTTTTACAAGTCTCGCCAACACAAATCCTCGACCCGGCGAAAGAGCAATTTGCAGCTTGCTCTCTTTCGGTCCCCACCGCCTGCATGTCTGCCGTATTCACGACGATGAAGAACCTCAATTACATTTCTGCGAATATGTCAGATCTATGTGCTGACACGTTCAACCCTGCTCATTCCAGCAATTCTACTTCGAAAGCCCGCCGATTGACTTTGCCTGGACCACCTGTTACTGCAGTCACCGACTTTGATATTGGGGAGATGCTGCAAGGAGTTGGAGATGCATCAAGTGGGAGGGCTGCTGAAGTTGGTGTAGATCTGGTCTTATTCCATGGTGACGTTGGGATGAGGCACGTTGCGGTCAAGGGGGTAGAGTGTGGAATATCTAACGTGCTAACGCATGTGAGTGGGCGCGTTGGAGTTCAAGTACCAGTCTCACAACCTACAGGTCGTCCGTCAAATCATCAATATTGCATGGCATGGTGACTCGATTGACTTGGGCCTTAGTATCGCTTCGTCAAGCTTTTTGGGCTTAAATATGTCACCCTCCACAGAGAGACCAAATTCGACAGCCAGTGGTGTCTCTTCGCCCATCCCCATAGATGAGGGTGAAACCTTGCACTGCACGTTCGAAATCCATCACCGTTTTCATTCGCTGGATGTGCCAACGGATGTCACGACGCCTACCAAAACAAGCCCTTCTGGTGTTTCAGAGCGCCGAGAGCCGACCTTTGATTCAATGCTGTTCCGCAGGTTACTTCTTCGATGCGGCGCGTCGCTTTCATCCGAGGTCCCTGATGACATCACGTCAAGAAGGACGTATGAAGTCAAGCTTGAACTTCAGCGCGGTTCGCCAGATGCGATTATTGCTAAATGCTCTGCAATGTCCGAACAATCTCATGCGCTTCTTAGTGGGGTTCGGTTAGGAACAGAGCCGTCTCTTGAAGAGCTTGCTCAATTCGCTGAAACTTTGCGCGGAAAGAAGGTCACCTTGTATGCAAGCACCGCAAGCTCCTTTGCACATCACCTGACGAGCTATCTCACTGCTTGGGGGTTGGATGTCAGTCACTTATCGTCAGAGGCTGACGTCGATGGCAGTCCAGGCGCCAATGAAGCTCCTGCCCCTCCATGCCGAGAGCGTGGATCGCAAGAGCCTCGAGCCCCATCCGTGAACGGCACCCCACGCTTAGCTCCGTCGTTGTCATTCGTAATGATCGATGACGATGTCTCCGTCCTTCGGGAGAGGTTGCGCAAGTACAGAGCAGAGCAGCCAATACCTCTCAGCATTCACTCTCGGAAACGACCATCTCTAGCTGCTCACCACCGCCCAAAGTCATCGCCACAAGTAGCCCGTACTCTAGGCTTCGGATCACAGGCCCCACCGCAACAAACACCCGTAGTAGTAGTTCACTTCACCAGCCTAGCCAATTACAAATTGGTCAAGGAGATCATACAATTCGATCTCGCTTCTCACTCCTATCCAGCATGTCCACCCGAAGTTATGATTATTCCTAAGCCCGCGGGTCCACGCAGGTTCCTCACTGCGCTGCACACTGCTGTTACTAAGCCTATCGTCGATCCATTCTTTGCCCCAATTGCTACCTCACCACTGAGCCCTGGTTTGCACAGTTCTCCCTTCTTCAATTTAACTCAGACAAGCCCCAAATCCCCTTCTTCTCGTCCATCGAATTCATCACGATCCAACTCCGAGAAATCTACGCGATCTGCAAGGGACAGTACAAGTGAACATCACTCGCACGCACCTCCATCACCCCTCGGTCTCGCGGATAACATGGAGTATTTCCCTGAAACTCATAGCCCTGTAAGGCTTGGTCAGACACCATCCTCCGGACTTGTAATTTCGAGCCCCGACGGACAGCCAACAGGCATTATCTTCCAACCGCGTGCAAAATCCACGAAACCTATCTCACCATCACCCAATAGTGCTGCAGTCGATCGGGATAAGCCGCAGTTTCTACTATCCAGTTCCGAACGGCTACGGGGGACCTCCCGCCGCCCATCGGACGGTGAACAGAAGAAGCAAGGTCAATTGCCACTCTCGTTTGCATCTTTGCACTCCAATGCACCTCCCGTTCGGCGAGCAGCATCTCCTACCGAGGGTTTCACCTCAATCTCTACTACACCCAAAGGAAAGGGGAAACGAGCAACCTCCCCCCAGGCAGATGAACTTGCCCCTTCATCACCGCTATCTCCCCCATCGCGTAACACAAGCGCGGTTGATATAAGGAAGGCTTCTTCCCCTCCAAGTTCTCCAGTAGCGCCGGACTCTCAACCTAATGTGCTCGCGCGAAGACCGGGAAGGCGGGCAACGCATGACACAAAACCTTCGACACCCCCGGCTGCGTTGGGGAAAGCAGGCAAGGGACAACCTGATACAAGCATCATACCTCCAATTAGCGTGCTCATCGTTGATGGTATGAGCTTCAAATCTTATCATGCGTCGCACTAATCGGTTGGAACAGATAATCCAATTAATCAGACCATTCTGTCAACCTTCATGAGGAGGAAAAAGATTAAGTATGACGTGGCCAAGAATGGAGAAGAGGCGGTGCAGAAGTGGCAGAATGGCGGTTTTCACTTAATTTTGGTATGATGTTCCCTCGTACGACAAATTCATCGAGCTGATGCGTTATTTCAGATGGACATCCAAATGCCTGTTATGGACGGCATACAAGCGACGAAAGAGATTAGAAGATTAGAGAGTTTGACAGCTTCTTCAGGCTACACTCCAGGCACACCCCTGTCTGACACACTTTCAGAAGGGGCATTCTCCGAGTCTCGTGCTTCAGCATCGCCCTACCGTTCAGCCGTCATTATCGTAGCTCTCACGGCCTCATCCCTCCAGAGTGACAGAGTGGCAGCCCTTGCGGCAGGATGCAACGATTTCCTGACCAAGCCTGTATCTTTGGAGTGGCTGAACAACAAGATTATCGAGTGGGGGTCGATTAAGGCTTTGCAGATGTGGGCTGACCTGCGACCGGAGGTGGTGAAAACCATCTCGACTGAGCAGACGGCTCAAGCCCAACTTGTGGCTCGTCGACTTCACGTTCCCGAGGGTCGAACGACTCCAATCAGCTCTCTGAGCAGATCGCCATCAAAAGCTAGAGGAGACAAAGGCGATCCCCTTGTTGAACCTGGGTCTGAGCCTACTGCTAAGCTCGCGGGCCCGAAAGGAGAGGGCAAGCCAACCTCGAAACCGGCAAATGACTTGCCCGATAATGATTCCCCCGGATCATCGCCCTCTTCTGAATCTTCTGACTCTTTTGAGCAATCTGGTGAGTTCAACCTTCTATTTCTGCCTTTCTTTCACTTAGATCGGCGATTTCAGGAGAGAACACCGCATCACTCCCTGGTGCGCTGGCTGAAACATATTTGAAAAATCAACATTAATTATTTTATAGCCGCTCATAATCATGACACGGATGATACGGTCACCCAATCTGAATCTACGACTGCCAAGGAAGCGCACGCGCCGACAGGTATTTTGTTCCCACCTGGAATGCCGCTGGATTTGGTTTAATGTGTTTCACAAGATGGGGAGGAATACCATGAAAGCTCATCGGAAAGGTCTTATGCCACTGCAAGTGAAACGTCAGCGAATGCTTCCGAATTCCAAGATGCGCCGACATCGCCTCAATGACTACGTTGGGCGACCTTCGGAAGCTTTGCGAGGCTGGCCGCGCCTATGGTCTTACCATTATATCTGAGGGTCGCCGCGTTCTTCCGCAAATATTTGTATACCTTGTCATTTTCTCGTTCGTGTTGATCACTAAGCGTTACATGCTTTATCTTGGGTCTTATGGGGTTATTTGGCAATTGTCTTTCGACTACCATAGCTCACGGTCACTGACAGATTACCATTAGTGGATTATAATCGGGTTATGGCAACATCGATTTGTTTGGATGGATATTGGTGGCTACTAAACAGATCTTCTCACCATTGGGCAATAGAGTGATTCGGAAGATGCCCGAATTTGACAAGTTGCGGGAATTGCGTGAAGGGGTGGCCATGCGACTGCTTGGCAACATGGCTTTTTACGAAAGGTAAGCAATGTGCTGAGAGTAATAAAGGGTACTAGTCTGTAGGTCAACTAGTTATAGTCAGGGACGGAGGGTGGCCCGACTGCGGTGATTCAGGTTCGCGGAAGTCAGAAGATGAGATGAATTTGCTATACGTGGTCAACGACGATCAGAATACAGTAGGTTCGATGACTCAAGATTAGTTTGTAAGGTAAGGGTGCAACCACGCAGCAGACTAATTTTCGTAAAAATTGATGTCGAAGACTCGAAGCTCATATACAAGCTGAGCTACTCACGCAGTCAACATGACTCTAGTAGTAAGACCTTCTTTGTTCGGCTTCTCGGCCCTTTTAAGTTTTTATTTCTCGAACAGAGAAATCAGCCTAAACATACCTATTTGCGGCATTCGCCGTACCGGAGGTTTCTTTCGTACTCCGCGTGGCCGACTTAGTGAGAGGATTTGGGTGAGGTCTCCCAACACCTCATTTCTCTACACCAAAGTCCGTCTTTTTTACAAGCGGATTCATTCTTTTCCCTCCTCTTAAATTTCTTCTCATCGTTAAACTCCAACGATGAATACAATGCACGACTCCCACAGGAGGACTTCCATCAGTCAGCTGCTCAATCCATCATCCGACTCCTCAGTCTACTCCCATGCTACTCATCCTTCATCGCCTGTCCCTGTTTCTCAGTATCAACATCCTCCCCATCAGCCACAGCCAAACTATAATCAGCCAATAGACTCTGCTTCCTCTTTCCATCTCAGAGCAGCAAGCTGGGAGCCCAGTGACGACCAGTCTGTACCTAAACGTAGAATTGACAATGGGCCAGCTTTACCTCGACAATATCCATTGCCACCCCATCATCATATACTTACTGAACCTAATGGCGACATGATACCTCGCCAGGGTAGATCAAGGATGGATGATGCTGCAAATTATGCAATGCCAGCAAATTCTTGGCCATCACAAGCAGATATGTCAAATCCTCCCTATGGATCTCCCATCGTCGCACCAATGTATTCAGACGAGCGAACAGGTAAGTAAGCATGCAAGGTGCACATGAATTCTTATTCAACTCCTTTGTCTACCCCAGCCTTATCGGGCGACTATCCATCGAACAGTTAGCTTATTCTCTGTTGACCCATATGACTGCGCCACTGACTTTGCATTTAGCTCAATTTCATCCCGCGCAAAATTACCATCCTCAACAACTACCACCAGGTCATCCTGCTTCATGTAACTATCATCTCTTGATCATCCCTGTTCCCGTTTTCTCAATTTACGCCGATCCTAAGCCTTGCAGCATGCTGAAAGAGCTTCTGTTCGTATAGCGGCCCGCTTTACAGCTCCCTTACCAGGGCAGCCGATTTATGAGATGGCCCCCATGCATCCACCAGCAGGAATTTTCCTGTATCACGCGCCTCCGCTTCCCCCACAAAAGCGTCCGTCGACTGAAGATGACCAGGCACCGAAGGCCAAGAAGGCAAAAACCAAGCCAAAGGCTACGGAGGGAAATGGTACATTTACAATACATCTCGCATGTCATTTTGCATGGTGGCTGATGATATACCCAAGGTTCATCCAAGCGGGGTTATAACGCTAAGAAGCGCAGCGAAGCTGCACAGATTGCGGCCCAAAACGGTCAGTTGATGCGTGGGTGGAACTATGGTTGCTAACTATCCTTTAGCCCAGTTGATGCCGACTGTTTCTTATGCATCGCCCCCTACCGACAAGGGCAAAGATAAAACAGCAGAAGGTAAACCGCTATTTCCGCTGACATTCAATGATTATTGACATTCAAAAGCTCCAATGCGCATGGTGACGGGCGATCATGGACAAAACACCGACGCTGCAGCTCAGCTGCACCCCGAATTACAATTTGCTCGATGCATGTCGAATCGATATAGATCTGAACAGTTCCCGCGTTGTGTATCGTGCACGCGTCGCTGGGCTGGTGACACATGCAGATTCCAAGGCATACGATTTTTCTTGAAAGACAATCAGAGAAATATTGTTGGTGTCAGCTTCGTTGAGAACCAGCGACCTGATGCACCAAGCATGAGTTTTCCCGTGAGCTGGAATGTCTCGCTGACCCCCACGCATATACGGCGAACGAAAGTGAGAGATAATCCGTTCTGAGTTTTGACGAAATGTCGAGTCTGACCATTTGAGTAATTAGAGGACGATAGCTCAGGCTCTTCTCCCAACGCTTCTTCAGGAGCTGCAACACTTGAACTTCCCAGAGATCATCCGGAGGACCCGAGAAAGCGAAGTGCGTGCCACTTGTGGTCAGTGTTACGCGACCTTTTATTTTTCGTGTTTGCCTAATAATATTTAATCACAGATACCTGCATGACCTCGATTTTCTCCAGCAGTTGGATGTGTCGATTATGCGGCAGAGAAGCATGTGCAGAATGTTTTGAACAAGTGAAAGATCTCACCGAAGATAAACCTGGTGCAAGCCAGGCCGAGATCGCTGCTCTCCAGGCACGCCGAGAAAAACACGCTCATAGCAACCCATTTTTCTTGTCTTGCACGCGGCGGAACGAGCATCATGCGAAGGACTTTTCACCGATGTCGCGCTTTTGTAAGGCCGAGCTTGCACAAGCGATTAAAGATATGGAAGCTATGCTTCAGGAGCCGGATAATGATGCACTTCCTGATGCCGGATCAATAGATCCATTACTGCAGGTAGAGCAAGCGCAGGCGAATGGGGGCACTTCGTCCTCTGCCCAGGCTTTAGATTCACAGATCGGCGGCGAGGCATCCGCATCAGCGCCAGAGCAGTTAATCTCCTCTGCTCCCCAACACGGTCTATCACAAGACGGCGTCTTCCATTCAGAATCAGCGCCAATAACTGCATCGTCTGCTTCACAGGTCGCCGAGCTACCGCTGTCAGCCCCCGTAGTGCCATTATCCGCTGATCAGAGTTCTTTTGCCTCAAGTGAGATACCCTCACATCCGACCACCACTATCGCGGATTCACAGCTTACTGAGGAAATTTTCCGCCCGTTGTGGGCTAAAGGAGATCCAATTATGGTCACCGAGTTGCTGTCCAAGTTCCAGATTCAATGGACGCCTGAGTATTTCGTAGAGAAGTACACCTCTCAGAGCTGCCTCATTTTGGAGTGCCAGAGCGATGTGAATAAGCGCGTGACGGTAGGCGAGTTCTTTTCGTGGTTCGGAAAATATGAAGGGCGGGTGGAGTGCTGGAAGCTCAAGGTGAGTGTATCGCGGCCGTGACTCCTGACACACGCTTAGTGCGTACCTCTAGGATTGGCCACCGTCAACAGATTTCAAGACTGCATTTCCTGAACTTTTTGAGGACTTCAGTCGGGCTGTTCCCGTGCCCAATTATGTTCGTAGGGATGGAACCCTCAACATTGCTTCACATTTCCCCAGCAATACAGTTGCACCGGATTTGGGTAAGCATCAAGATGACCGCGAATAGAGATTGGCTGCTCATTGAAGCTTCATTCCAGGACCCAAGATGTACAACGCAATGTCGTCGTTCGAGTCAGCAGGCAGCAAGGGGTCGACAAGACTTCACATGGACATGGCTGATGCCGTAAATATTATGACATACGCATCTACTACGCCAGATGGCAAACCAGGATGCGCGGTATGGGACCTCTTCCGTGCCCAAGATGCAGAGAAACTGCGTAGTTTCCTTCGGAGGAAGTTCAAGGGCTCATATCAACACGACCCGATCCACTCACAGCAGTTCTACCTGGATAGTCAGCTACGGAAAGAGCTGTATGATACGCATGGCATCAAGAGCCATCGGGTATATCAAAAACCAGGAGAAGCCATATTCATTCCAGCCGGTTGCGCTCATCAGGTTCGTCATTTGCCCCTTTCCTGTGCTCTGACGCTCATATCACGATTTGCAATGCAGGTGTGTAATCTCGCGGACTGTATCAAAGTCGCAGTCGATTTCGTCAGCCCCGAGAACATTGCGCGCTGCGAGAAATTGACACGCGAGTTCCGAGAGCAAAACCAGTCCATGGCGTGGAAGGAGGATGTTCTCCAACTCCGTACAATGATGTGGTTCGCGTGGCTTTCGTGCTGTCGGCAAGAGAAAGAGATGAACGAGCCCTGAAGCTTAAGGTGCATGTGGATCATCGTGGATATTCTGTCCCTTGTGGTGATGGCGATATTTTGTATGATAGAGAGGTTTAGTATTGTATGGGGGAAACCCAATTAATCGGTCGATGTGCAATGTGTGCTTTCTATTTTTCATTTGCTTTCTTGTACATGCGTAATTTCAGTGCTTTCGTGGTTATCTGCGCATGGGCCCGCTAATGAGTTTATCTGCACTGCGGCCTCAGATCCGGAGATTGATCCCTCACAATCTTATCGCATAACTTGTGGACTGGTAATTTACCTCATGGTATCACCACGACTTTTGACATTTTTGAACGTTTGAACTCCGACCAACGCACTGCCATGCAGCACAATTGACACAAGTCACGCACTCAATTGGGACAAGATATTACGGCAGGCTGGCGGCTATTTAGATCCAAGGGGTTTGCCAAACAAAGCCGCACAGCTCGCACCACTTTCACCCACGATGCATCGGGATGCATCCCATGAAGTACGTGCATATCATCGCTGCAATGTCAACATTCGTCCTGGTTGCACAATGCACATATCCATTCAACGTGCCGCTCAATCACCGGCAACATCTTTTGTGTCATGTACCCATGAAGCCTGCCACCACTGTGGACGTTGACCACAGAATGTGGCTCGTTATTCTATCAACATAGCATATAAGTCACCCCGCTGTGTGGAACATCGAAACTCACCTTTCTCTCACTCTACCCTCACCTCTTCCCGATCATGATTGATATTTGCAACGCAGACGCCGTTACTTTGGCTAGAGATAATGCTGCCAAGAATTTCTCGTGGTACATTTCGCCAGGAAGGCCCATGATCACCGTTAGGTCCAAATCAAGCTTTGCCCCTCGGGCATGGATGCCACCGAGGCCGGCAGACACATCAGCTGAGGAGCAATCACCAAAATATTTAGCCAACTGGCATCTTCTGGGTATTAGACTGACGAGACCAACATTGGATCAATGCCTACAGTCTTATTTCCGTAGGATGCAACACGTTATGACCCGAATATGCCATCCTTTGTCCATCCACAATGAAGCCTGCTCGATCATGCATTCGTTGAAGAACGCCACATTCATTCACCCAAATTTATTGGCTGAGGGACTATTCATCGCCGGAGCTGCTCGACTCCAGTACACCCGGACTGTGGCACTGCTCATACACGATGTTCTCATAGAACTAAATATGACCGACTGGCATGTCATGCACGCTGTGGGAGTGCACCTCGAAACATTTGCGACATGGACTCTACTCGACGTTTTTCATAATGTATGTCGATCTCTCGTGCCTAAATTTTGATATGCCAAACCACTCCATAGTTTCGGGACGATTTATTGTTTAATGCGACTGGTTTGGAGAAAACTAACGACACACTCGATGCTATTCCAGACCAACAGTTCAATGTGGCAGCTTTATATGGCGATCTTGTTTCGTGTGGCGTTATCCCTCACAATCTATTTGTTTCCGTCATAAGCACCTTATTGGACAACATATCATCGATATCCCAGTATCGCTTTGTTCATCTCCTGGTGCTGCGAGCAACATTCCGATCTGTATTCCTTATACACCCTGATTTTTTACTTGACTGGCGGAACAGGTTGCTCTTTCCAATGCAAATCAAGCTGCGTTTCGATGACGAGATGATCCAAAGATGGATTATCGTAAGTAATTGTACTGCCGATTTACTTGATATTAATATACTCGTTATTGTGACCAGGAGATCTGCAGCTTGATCGATAAGGCTTACTTGAACGTCCAAAACCAAGCCACCGTTCCACAAACTATCAACTCGCCAGCCGGAAAACATATATGGGATAGGCAGCTCACCAGACAGGATCTGCGCGATTTAACCCAACATCAAATCTGGAGGGCGGGAGGTGTGCATACGATGATGTATTGATGTAGACTTGGTCTGTTGTAATACAAGTTCTTATACCCGACTATAGACCTCAGAATGTGAACGTAATGAACTTGTGAAGGAGCGCGCGGGAGGTCACGGGATTTCCATCTATTTCCATCTTGGGTCCAAAAATTTCTGCCATACATACTCACATGCACATCTACTAGAGGTATGCCGCCAGCAATCACATATGATCCCAGGAAACACGTCGGGGTTCACCCAGAACGCGTATCCCATGTTTCCAGCACGAACTTTCCTGGACACTACCCAGATGAGGACCACTCATGGGACCTTGAGAGATTCAAGAAGGTGCGTCTTGGCCCTAAAACTCGATCTGTATTCGACTAATCCACGGCCTTGCAAGGATAGGGACTGACCGTCAAAATAGAAAGATTATCGAACCGCTCCATCGATTTTGACCTAGTAGGTGTGGATGCATCAATCGCAAATGCTTATAGGAGAATACTAATCGCCGAGGCAAGTCAAATTAGTTTTCATTCGCGGCGCGATCGTCTGATGTATTCTCCCAAGGTTCCAACAATCTGTGTCGAAAGAGTTTACGTTTGGGACAACACTTCGGTTGTCGTTGATGAAGTGTTTGCACAGCGGATAGGTCTCGTGCCTCTAAACGTCGATCCGGCCCTCATGGATATGAAACAAAGCTAGTTAAAATTTGCCATGGATGTTCTTCATGCTAATCCCTTTGACAGGCCAAAATGACCAGGCCACTGACCGCAATACACTCGTGTTTCGGTTACAAGTTGCCTGCGAGCGTCGGAAGAATGCGCCAAAAGATACCACAGACTCAAGCAAGCTGTATATCAACCATGAGGTCCTGTCCTCACATCTGAAATGGGTTCCACAAGGAGAACAAGAGATTGTTATGGCAGATAATCCCCCTGCACCTACGAATTTAAACATTGTGCTGACAAAACTACGGCCTGGGCAAGAGGTTGACATGGAGCTACATGCTGTCAAGGGAGTAGGGAAAGATCACGCGAAATTCTGTCCAGTTGGTGAGCGACCACTCTGAAGGAGCAGCAGTCGGATGTCTAACCTCCAAATAACAGCGACAGCGTCATATCGTCTACTACCGTTGGTGATTTTGAACCCAGAAAAGCCCGTACCTCGAGAGCTTGCAGAAAAATTTCAAAAATGCTTCTCGCCGGGTGTCATTCGAGTAGATCCTCGAACGAAAGCTGTCAGCGTGGACAGTAAGAAAACGCGAAACGAGACGATGGGTAGAGAAGTGTACAGACACCCAGAGTTTGAAGGATGCGCTCAACTTGCTCGAGTTCGAGATCATTTCTTATGTATGTGTCCTGTCCTTCTCCCGCGTGCTTCGACTGATATCCCTGCATAGTTAACATAGAGTCTGAAGGGTTTTATCCTCCACAACGTTTACTTCCAGAAGCAATTGCTGTCATGCGAGCCAAGATTGCTACTATCAAGCGCGCCGCGGAAACGCTACTAAATAATGGTGACGGCCTAGGTGACGTTGAGATGGTAAACGCGTAGCTATGTATGCTACCCCCTGTATTCTCAGAGGTCACATCTGTACTATTTCCACTTTGTTATCTTCCTGGCTGTTTTATCATGCGAGTGCTTTTCATTCGACAACAGAAAACATCCTACTAGTACAATATATGTGTATCTACATACTGTGATAAGTCCTGAAGTACGTACACTTGTTCAAAAATGACTGGGAGGCGCACATGGCATAGTGAAATAAAGTTGCTGGAGTCGAGCCATTGTGGGTACGTCACAACCCTCTAGCTGCTTTAAAGTCTAGTATTATTTCGTGAACTTGGTCCCATCCTTGAGGCAGTGTTGAGTTGAACATGGTGGTAAAAGGACCAGGAGAACCTTCCCCCCAGATGGTCTCAAGTTCGGGAAGTATGTCAAGAAGGATACGAGCAACCGCTTCTGGGTCACTGATGTGAGAATCAACAAGTCTGGGATATTTGACCAGTCGATTGCAAACACCACCGCCTGGTTTATCACCCCGCAGTCCATCCAGCTTGGTGGCGTCGATAGCCAGGTTAAAGAAGTGAAGATTGGGACACAACTCCAGAAGCGAGATGAGACCGTGAAAGGTGATTCCAGGATTCTGATTGCTACGTGGGTCAGTCATGTTGAAATCTGCAAACGGTGCCGTTCCCTCTAGGTGTATTGACATCATTGGACCAAAGGACATATGTGGTAGTCCAACAGGCAGGGGTGGAATAGGTGGGAAATCATCATCGGGGAGGTCCATAATAGGCAAGGGTTGGGAAGGAACCTGCGGGTACAGATTGCGACAGTCGAACAGCTCAAGTTCCTCCAGTAGTGGCCAAGCAGAAGCCATGGCACGCAGATCATTATCTGCGGGCAAGAACAACGGCGTCATCATTATGCGCAATACACGAAGGTTGCAGCAAAGGAAAAGGGGTCGGAGTACGTTAGAGCTATTGACGACACCGCTGCTCAGAAGGGGAACGTTCATGCGAAATTCTTCAAGGTTGCTGCAAGACACATTTTGACCGATGGGTTGCAGAATGGGCTCGATCGTTTCCACGCTGACACCCCCCGACCGGTACACCGGAAGGAAAATATCCATAGATTTGGGCAAATTCCTTATAGCTTGAAGGATGGAATGAACAGTTACTAGGCTGTTGGCTTGAAATTGGAGAGTGTGCAACGATGGAAATGAGAGCGAATTTACGGGCAGATCGAGATCAGATATGTTGTCAACGCGCAACCGAAGGATTCTGAGCGATGACAGTGCGGAAAGGTTGAGGATGGATTCGCAGCCCACGGGGCTGTAGTCCAGCACCTCGAGCTTCTTCCAAGAGCAAATTACCCGGGATAAGCAACTTTCGGCTTTGGTTTCGCATCCTTCCGACAGATAGAATGTCAATCCCAGCGTATTCAGCTCCGGGCAGAGTCCCCGGATTTTGGACAGGAGTAACGGGGTGGATTTCGGGCTCCACTGAAAGCTTGATATGCGAAGAGATAATAAACGTGGATTGAGCAGTGGCCAGAGTAGAGCAAGACTAAGTTCATCACTCCAAGCTAGGTGGGTGAGATTAGGAAGGAGTGGAGTGGGAACTTGAAGAACGTGGAACACTCCTAGGTCATCAGGGACAGCTCTGACTCTCCAGCCCCCTTCGTATCCAGAAAGCTCTATTTTGTGGACGCGATACGCGTACTTGTGAAAAACAGATAGATCGGGGTCCCGCATCAGTGTCGATTTCTGACGTGTCCTGTTCGATAAGCGGATCAGCGTGAGGAGCAATATATAGATACTGGAGACGTGCCTCTTCGCTCAACTTCACGTTAGCATCGTAGATGCACGACACTAACGGGTACAGGCTACGTAGCTCGCTCCAGAGAGCATCCAGTGAGGCATCACTGAGAGCGCTGCAGGTTCTGGCGAGTGCTGCGAGAGTCCGGCGACTGACTTGCTCACTATCAGCAGCCTTGATAAATGTGAAGATGTGATCTAGGATGTCTGGAACGAGTAGCGCGTGATGCATTTCGACAATTCAATGGTTGTTGTTCGCAATGTCAGCTGTAAGCGAGCTGGAGGAAATATTTTAGTAAGAGAAGGTGGGTAAGAAGTAACCAGATGATACCTCAGGCCTCAGTTCCTCAGCGCCACGAACAAACAGCTGCGGTATACTAGGCGCGAACTAAACACAACTTAAGTATTGAACGAAAAAGGAAAATAACTATAACTTACGGAGGTTAGCGGCAGCGATTTAGTCATGCTTAGAGGTAGCCTGAGGTAGCATATGAGTGTCTGGCAACTCAGGATGTCACATTGACTAGCTGGTAACATCGGCCATCATTATTTTCAAATTTGATGTACATGTACATGTAAGTACGGGTACGTAAGAACCCAATGGTCCTACTTAGACTAAGTACCATAATCAATGGTCAAAATCGTGCGTCGTCTGTCCCGTAGTAAATGTCCCGAACTTTCTCTGGTAACTGGTACAATTAAGTAACTACACAAGAAATGCACACCGGTCATATAGTAATCTACCTGAAGGTTATCATGTATGAAGACTGTCGAGCCATGATATAGACTCTCAGCAGGGAAATTCATACGTAGTTATACATAACAAATACGCCTGGATTATATCTGGGAAACAGGCTGAGGTGTAGCATGTCTCGCTTCGTTTCTGAGTTCCATCATTCTCTGACGAACGATGTTCCACTTTTGAGGAACCATATTGTGCGGAGGCATGTTTTGAGGTGGAGCTGGCAGTAGAGCGTTTGGCCCCGCAAGGGGATCAAGCTCAGGAAGTATGTCGAAGAGGATGCGAGCCACCACCTCAGGATCGCTAATGGGCGAATCGATAAGCCTGGCATACTTGACCAGTCGATTACAAACTCCACCGCCTGGATTATCACCTTGCAGATCATCCAGTTTGGTAGCATCGAGCGCTAGGTCAAAGTAGTAAAGATTTGGGCATAGCTTCAAGAGCGAAATGAGGCCGTGAAAAGTAATTTCAGCGGTTCGTGATCTGATGGGGAAGAAAAGGTCTGGTGGGGGAAACGCTGGAAATACTGGAAATACTGG
>JABBWI010000357.1:0-67292 GCA_016647755.1 Suillus subluteus
GGATAAGACTTCCTTAAGTACATAGTCTACAACTTTTCTAGTTTTTGGGTTAGATAATGTGCTGAGTTCTTGGGAGGAATGTCTTTCAATATTCTCCTTCTTGTTCCTTGGTTAGTTTAAACCTCATAGTCTCAAAATAGTGAGTGTGAAGTTTGTATGTGTTGTGGCAAGTGTGTGCTCATGGATCATGAAATGTGTCTCATAATTTGTGTCTCCCTTCCTGAAAAAAGAGAGGAAAGTGGTGCTGGTGGAACTTAGCTAGGTAGCTGTACATTATTATATAGTCAACCCCTGTAAGGTAGTATATAATCTGAATAGATGTTTCTTATTCTTAACTTCAAGGCTGCTGAATGACCTGCACTTAGATCTTACTGGTTCTTACACAGTTTGAAAAAAGAGTTAAAGTGGGAAGCTTATATTACATGGGTGCAAAATGGGCTCCTCATATACCTTATGGGAGGCCATCTTACTAAGCATGATTCATCACATAGATTAGTAAGAATGTGCTTATAAACTTGTGTTGAGTTAGCTTGTTTACCAAGTACATACAAAATGAAGTGTAGTATTACAAAGAATGAAAAGTAAAAAGCATGAGTCATCACATGGATTGGTAAAAATGTGCTTACAAACTAAGTCCTTAGGTGTGCTGAATCAGCCTTATTACAAAGTGGATTACAAATACAGTTGCAAGTTTACAAAGCATGATGAATCATGACCAAACATGATGAGTCAAGTTGAATCCTTACAAATCAGAGTATTTCCCAGTCACATGACATGATTACAAACATGCTTGGTGGCTTGAGGAAAAGTCTGGTGGCTAAATGTGCCTAGAAAAATAGAAAGAGACAGAATCTCATGGAAAAAAATAGAAGTGAAGTTTAAAGTGAAAATACCAGTTAAGAAATAAAGGAAAAATGATAGGGTAACTTGGTAATAGGAATCAGTCCTGGTGTATTCTACCTTCCTTATCACTTCTATTGTGTATATGTCATGGTATGGATCACATACCATGCATGACAGCAGGTAGGAGGTTGTGTTTCTCTAGGATGGTGGATATATGTTCAGCTATGATTGATGTTAGTAGCTTGTATGTGGTATTGATTAGAGCAATTGGACTTTCAGGATTGAGTAGAAGTCTGCCTTCCTTGGCTTTCTTAGAACAATAGCTCTGTTGATTTGTTCTTCTGTTATGGGCATGAAGGGTGTAGCTGGGTCCAGGTATTCATAGTCTTGAGGTACCATACCGGAGGATGGTAGGGGAGGGAAAAAGGCTTCTGCTGATGCTCTGGACTTCTGGTCATCAATGATAGCCTCAGTTGGCATTCTGTTGGCTGTTTTGCTCTTTAGTGCTGGGATGCTTGTCTTCCATCATTACCATATGGAGTGGTAACATAACAATTGGCTGTGTAGATGCTTTGTTGGTCAAGTTCCTCCAGGTAAGCAATCCAGTGCTCCTGCTTGGTCTCGTGGATTTCTTTGGTGATTTGATTATGATACTTGTAATATTCTTCATGGATGAGGTGCTTAGGTAGTCCTCTTAGCTTATGGGAAAGGTCACTCAGCTCACTTTTCTTTTTCATTATTTGTGTTAGCTCATGAATTTATTATTGTTTTATGTGGGGGCTTGGTTTCATTTGTGGTACCTTGTCTTGGATAGTGTGTTTGATAGCTGAACTTAGATTGGCTGCTGCTTGAAATTGGTCCTCTGATGTAATGGGTCTTGGCTCTGGGATTGTTGCTGAGGTGGATGTTGAGGTGACCTTGGAATTCATCCTAATTGATATCTGGCAGTTATATGCAGTCGTCATTGAGGCATGGGGGATGTCTAGATCTAGGGTAGTTATTATTGGTACATGGTCTGTACATGGTGGCCTGCATCTTTGGGCTGTGTTACAAAGTGTGAGTGAATCAAATGTATGTGCAGTACAGAATATGTTATTTGGTCTTGTCCAATTTCCACTGCTTGTTGACTGAAGCATGGGTTTATTGCTAGGTAGGGCTATCCTGAGGTCGTAGTCAGTGAGAAGTCCAATGATGTGTTGTGCAGCTTCTTGAGCTGCCATACAGGTGCATAGGTGGTCATTTCTCATTTCTTCCCATAGTTGGTGATGTGCATTGAAGTCTCCCATTAGTAGTATATGGTTGTTGGAAGTAGGATAGATGGTGTGTATCTCCTGATCTAGGTACTTGGCTAGAGCTAGTATTACCTCTCACTTTTTGCTGTCATTGTAGATAGTAAAGATTGTTGTCCTTCCAAATGCTCCATTGAGTTGAACGATCATAACATCTGAAGATAGGAAGGAAAGTCACATATTGCAGTAACATATCTCCGTATTATACAAGTGAACGGACTTGCATAATATCCCGTATGATACAGGCCAGTGGACCATGGCCGAAGGTAGATATATCCTCGACTGTGACGGATGGGCCGGGAGTGTTATTATTCCCGATGGAGACAGGTGGGCCCAGGTGGGGAATATGTAAAGTAGATGGGTGGGCCGATGGACATGAATTTTCAATAGACGGATCGGCTGAGGTAGTTGGATATTATGTAGATGGGTGTACCAAGGTAGATATGTATCAAATAGCCGGGTATATCAAGGGTGCTTGCTATCACATAGACGGGTGGGCCCAGATATATATCATATTAGACGGGTGGGCCGATGAATTAATATTATTTTGTAGATGATGTGGGCCGACATATTGGTATTATTTTGTAGACGGGTGGGCCGAGGGAGCGGTGAAAGATTTATTATATACAGGTGGGCCAACGGTAGACATATATTGCATAGACGGGTAGGCCGACGTGGGGGTATATAATATAGATGGGTGGGCCCAGGAGAATGATAATTGTAGACATGATGGAGCTCAGCTAGTTGTAGATTTGCTAGCTCCCATGCTCAAAAAAAGCATAAAGCTTGATGGGATTTGGCGTACTAATCAACAGTGGTTCACACCAAGCTCGGAAAATGATGTCCTAACTCCCAGATGCGTTAATTTATCTCCAGCATGCGAATCTCGGGCTTCGGGTTTTGGGTGTCGGGTCTCGATATTCGGGACTCAGTACTCAATGGTCGGGACTTGATGGTCAGGCCTTGGGTTTCAGGACTCAAATCTCGGGCTTCAGGACTTGATTGTCGGGACTCGGGTTTCAAGACTCGGTAGTCGGGACTTGATAGTGGGGACTTGGGTTTCAAGACTCGGTAGTCAGGACTCAGTAGTCAGGACTCAATGGTTGGGACTCAATGGTTGGGACTCAATAGTCGGGCTGCGGGACTTGATTGTCGGGACTCGATGGTTGATAGTGGAGACTCAAAACTCACAACTCATAGCAATGTTCAAGTTTCAAGTTTCGAGTCTTGAATCTTGGGCTTCAGGCTTCGGGTCTTGATATTTGGTATGCGGGACTTGGCAGGAAGCAATAGGTCAGATATTTGAAAGTCAGTATGTAATTTTCAGTACTTATTGCATCATGTACAGAATTTAGACTTCAACATTCTGAACTGAAGGACTAGAACTACTCTGGTCGCCTTGGGTTCAATTTCGTTAGGATGGTGGTGTACATCTGAATCTCTACCATCTTTTCACGGATGCCAGCTTGTTGATCCTCAATCACTGTCAGGAGGTGTTCCCTCATCCACCTCAGTGCCTTCAGCGTTGCAACTGAGCGTTCTGCCGAGTGCCAAGTGCTGAGTTCTGAGTTCCGAGTGCCGAGTGCCGAGTTCCGAGTCCTGAGTTCCGAGTCCCAAGTGCCCCGATGCTTTCAGCCATTAACACCCAGATATCCCACGCTCTCAGGTGCCCATCAGAATTTAGATCATCTCAAATGGATGTGATTTGAGTGAGATATGAGCAAAATACTATATACCGGGTGAATTTGGCATTTGATGTCGGATCTTGATGCTTTCAGGCATTGACATGTAGATAGCCCTCGATCTCAGGGGTGTGGAAAAATTCAGATTGTCTGAAACAGATATAATTTGAGTGAGATATATGCAAAATACCATATACTGACTACCAAAGTACCAAGTGCTGAGTGCCGAGTGCCGAGTTCCGAGTTCCAAGTCCCGAGTTCCGAGTCCCGAGTGCCCTGATGCATCCGGGCATTAACACCCAGATAGCCCTCGCTCCAAGGGACCTGTCAGAATTTAGATCATCCCAAATGGATGTGATTTGAGCGAGATATGAACAAAATACTATATACTGGGTGAATTTTGGCATCAGAAGTTTGATGCTTTCGATGTTTTTGATGTCGGGTCTCGATGCTTTCGGGCATTAACACCCAGAAAGCTCTCACTCTCAGGGGCCCATCAGAATTTAGATCATCTCAAATGGCCCAAGTCCCAAGTCCCAAGTCCCGAGTCCCGAGTCCCGAGTCCCGAGTCCCGAGTCCCGAGTCCCGAGTCCCGAGTCCCGAGTCCCGAGTCCCGAGTCCCGAGTCCCGAGTCCCGAGTCCCGAGTCCCGAGTCCCGAGTCCCGAGTCCCGAGTCCCGAGTCCCGAGTGCCGAGTCCCGAGTCCTGAGTGCCGAGTGCCGAGTGCTGAGTGCCGAGTGCCCCGATGCTTTCGGGCATTAACAACCAGATAGCCCCCACTCTCAGGGGCCCATCAGAATTTAGATCATCTCAAATGGATGTGATTTGAGTGAGATATGAGCAAAATACTATATACCAAGTGAATTTCACCACCAGAAGTTTGATGCTTTGATGTTATTGATATCAAGCCTCGATGCCTTCAGGCATTGACATGCAGATAGCCCTAGATCTCAGGGGTCTGGCAGAATTCAGACTGTCCCAAATGGATAAGAGTTGAGTGAGATATGAGCAAAATCCCGTATACTGGGTGTATTTCAGCATTGTAAGGTCAATGGTTTCCATGTTTGTAATGTCTGGCCTCAATGCATTCAGGCATTCACAAACAGATAGAACTTGATCTCAGGGGCCTGTCACAATTCAGATTGTCTCACATGGATAAGACTTGAGTGAGATATCAGCAAAATATTATATATCAGGTGAATTTCAGCATCAGAAGTTTGATGCTCCTGATGTTTTTGATGTCAGGCCTTGCACCAAGGGTAAGCACATAGCACAACAGGAATAAATCCTGTTGTCCTAGTATCCTTATATATTGCATATACTATTGAAGGGATGTTGGGCATCATATTTTGCCTCAAACAGACATGATTTGAGGGAGATATGAGCAAAATACTATTTACTGGGTGTGTCTGAGCTTCACAGGTTCAATGTTTTTGTTGTCAGCCTTGTGTGGGAAAAATTCTAAAACATCAGGAGAAACATAAAAACACATCATCAGGGACTGCATCAGGTTTGCTATGATAACACCTATGTATAATATGATAGATTGGCTTCCAATGTACTGTTCCAGTCCCTGAACCAGTATCTGTCAGTGGTATGTATGTCTAAATACAAAAAAAAACTCGAAATTGGTCACAATTGCATAGAACCTCAAGGCAATCACTGTGCACTGGTGCAAGAAAGTTACAATCACAAGACATATACATCAGCAAAATATGATTTTGCCACATGGTTACCAGAAGGTCACAAGCTTTGACAGTGCTTACTAGACTAAGGATATGATTATCTTAACTCAATAGTCTTAACTTGCTAGTCATAATATAAGCTTTCTTAATAACCATAACTGTCATATCTTCCATAATAATCCTAACCCTCACAGCTTATGTATTATGTAGTAATCAACTATCATATTAGACTATCAAGTGAAGACTATTAATTTAAGACTATCCTATTAAGACTATTGTATTTTATTCTAGGTCTATACAATAGACCTGTGATACTTGATGAGTGTCAGCCTGAACAGTATATTAGAGATCACACTATCATACTACACATAGGTATGACTATTGAAGACATGATGTAGTGCCTTATGATGTGTTTTTATGTGTCTCCTGATGTGTTGAGAATGTCCTACATTACCTCATATGTCCATGTGAGGCCAGATGAATTCTGTGACACTCCTGACATTAAGGGCTATCCACATGTCAATGAACACAATCATCTAGGCCTCACATTGAAACCATTGAAAGCATCAAACTCCTGATGCTGAAATACAACCAGTATGTAGTATTGTGCATGCCTGAAAGCATTGAGGACCGACATCAAAATCATCGAAAGCATCAAACTTCCCATGCTGAAATTCACCTGATATATAGTATTTTGCTCATATCTCACTCAAATCACATCCGTTTGAGATGATCTAAATTCTGATGGGCCCCTGAGAGTGAGGGCTATCTGGGTGTTGATGCCCGGAAGCATTGGCGCACTTGGGACTCGGAACTCAGGACTTGGGACTCGGGACTCGGGACTCGGGACTTGGTACTTGGTACTCGGGACTTGGTACTCGGGACTCGGTACTTGGTACTCAGCACTCGGTAGTCAGTATATGGTATTTTGCATATATCTCGCTCAAATCATATCTGTTTCAGACAATCTAAATTTTGCCACACCCCTGAGATCGAGGGCTATCTACATGTCAATGCCCGAAAGCATCAAGACCAAACATCAAAAACATCGAAAGCATCAAACTTCTGATGCCAAAATTCACCTGGTATATAGTATTTTGCTCATATCTCACTCAAATCACATCCGTTTGAGATGATCTAAATTCTGACGGGCCCCTGAGAGTGAGGGCTATCTGGGTATTGATGCCCAGAAGCATCGGGCACTCGGCACTCGGAACTCGGAACTCGGAACTCGGAACTCGGCACTCGGTACTCAGCACTCAGTAGTCAGTATGTGGTATTTTGCATATATCTTGCTCAAATCATATCTATTTAATGGGGCACTCAGGACTCAGGGCTCGGGACTCGGGGCTCGGGACTCAGGACTCAGGACTCGGTAGTCAGTATGTGGTATTTTGCATATATCTTGCTCAAATCATATCTATTTAAGACTATCTAAGTTCGGATGAACCCCTGAGATCTAGGGCTATCTGCATGTCAATGCCCGAAAGCATCGAGACCCGACATCAAAAACATCGAAAGCATCAAACTTCTGATGCCAAAATTCACCCAGTATATAGTATTTTGCTCATATCTCACTCAAATCACATCCATTTGAGATGATCTAAATTCTGACAGGCCCATGAGAGTGGGGGCTATCTGGGTGTTAATGCCCGAAAGCATCGGGGCACTTGGCACTCGGTACTCGGCACTCAGGACTTGGCACTCGGCACTTGGCACTTGGCACTCAGCACTTGGTAGTCAGTATATGGTATTTTGCATATATCTTGCTCAAATCATATCTATTTAAGACTATCTAAGTTCGGATGAACCCCTGAGATCTAGGGCTATCTGCATGTCGATGCCCGAAAGCATCTAGACCAGACATCAAAACATCGAAAGCATCAAACTTCTGATGCCAAAATTCACCCGGTATATAGTATTTTGTTCGTATCTCACTCAAATCACATCTGTTTGAGATGATCTAAATTCTGACAGGCCCCTGAGAGCGGGGGCTATCTGGGTGTTAATGCCCGAAAGCATCGGGGCACTCGGCACTCAGGACTCGGCACTCAGGACTCGGCACTCGGCACTCAGGACTCGGCACTCGGCACTCAGGACTCGGCACTCGGCACTTGGCACTTGGCACTCGGCACTCGGCACTCGGCACTTGGGACTTGGGACTTGGGACTTGGGACTTGAGACTTGGGCCATTTGAGATGATCTAAATTCTGATGGGCCCCTGAGAGTGAGAGCTTTCTGGGTGTTAATGCCCGAAAGCATCGAGACCCGACATCAAAAACATCGAAAGCATCAAACTTCTGATGCCAAAATTCACCCAGTATATAGTATTTTGTTCATATCTCGCTCAAATCACATCCATTTGAGATGATCTAAATTCTGACAGGTCCCTGGGAGCAAGGGCTATCTGGGTGTTAATGCCCGGACGCATCGGGGGACTCGGAACTCGGCACTCAGCACTCGGCACTCGGCACTTGGTACTCAGCACTCGGTAGTCAGTATATGGTATTTTACATATATCTCACTCAAATTATATCTGTTTCAGATATTCTGAATTTCTTTCGTCTCGAGTGCCGAGTGCCGAATTCCGGGTTTCGGGTCTCAGTACTCGGTATTCAGTCCTCACTGATTCGAAACAGTTATGAGTTTCGAGCTTTGTGTGGAGTACTGAGTACTGAGTACCGAGACCTGAGATTCATCATTTGGTACTCGGTATTCGGTAGTCAGTACTTTTGAGTTTCGGATTTTGAGTTTTGAGTTTTGTTTCCAATCTTTCGTCTCGAGTGCCGATTGCTGAATTCCGGGTTTCGGGTGTCAGGTGTCGGTACTTGGTACTCGGTTGTCAGTACTCGGTGATTTGAGTCTCGAGACTTGAGACTCGTGATTCACAAGTCAAAATTTGAATCTAATGTACTCGGCCTATCTGTCTATATGATACGTATCTGGGCCCACCTGTCTATCTAATATTGCCCAACATTGGCCCACCCGTCTATGTAAAATTCCCCACTTTGGCCCACCCATCTATCTAATATGAACCCACATTGGCCCACCCATCTATCTAATATATAATTCACCTCACCCTCGGCCCACCCGTCTATCTAATATTACCCCACGTCGGCCCACCCATCTATCTAATAAATAATTCACCTCACCCTCGGCCCACCCGTCTATCTAATATTTCCCCACATCAGCCCACCCGTCTATCTAATATTTCCCTATGTTGGCCCACCCATCTATCTAATAAATATTTCACTGCTGCCTCGGCCCATCCGTCTATATAATACTATTTGCTATATATCTTTCCTCAGGTCTATAATATAATGTCAATCCTACTCTACATATTACCCACATGGGCCCACCCATCTTCATAATAATATTTCTCCCGGCCCATCCGCTATTGTTGATGATATATATAACATCAGCATAGATGGGCCCACTCGTCTCCATCAGAAATAATATTCCTCCCGGCCCACCCGTCTCCATCGGGGATATACATAACATCGGCCCATAATCCGCTGGCCCATATTACACGGGATATTATGTAGGTCGGGTGACCCGTATAATACGGGATTTGTCACTGAAGGGGCTCGGAAAGTTGCTTCCAACTTGTATTGATGCATTTATTGATGAGCATAACTGTACATGATCTGTCTTGATGTGAGTATTTCTGCATGGAATAGACTACATTCCAGTTAGGAGATGCCTTGGTGTTGCCTAGAATATCAATAAATGATTTCTGGATGATAACAATGTTGTAATCTTTGGTGATGAAGGGTCCACTAAGGATGCAATGTTGGGTGGCACTAGATTTATTGAGGTTTTCTTGCCATATTTTTAATCTTACAGCCTCATTGTCAGATATATTATACATTGAAGTAGTTGAAGTTTTGGTGGGCAGCTGGCATGTGAGAGTGTCAATGGGAATGGGGTCAGGGTCGGAATTGATATGAACAATATTGCGAGGGAGGTGAGGGTGAGTTTGATGAGTGGTGAGGTAAGAGTCTTGCATTAGGTGGGAGGTAGCATCCTCTGGCAGGTCTTGTGCCTCTTGGGATAAAGTGGTAGTCTAGGGTGTTCTGAGTATGCTGGGTTAGAGGCAGGTTGGAGGATTGCTGGGGTCTGGGGGGGGTGGTTTTGCTTTTGGGAGTGCTTGTACTTATGTCTAAATTTTGTCTGTTGGGAAGTATGGCATCACATTACTGGAGTCTCTGTGATCGAGGTCAGTGCATTGTCTTTCAAATTCTAGGCAGTTTCTGTCCCAGCCTGCACAGAAGAACACAGGACTAGTGAATGCTGCAACAAGGACACCAAATGATGTGTATCCTGTCAATCATCTGACCATGCCAGCTTGGCACATTTATCTTGATGAGAGATACAGTCTGTGGCAATGTATTTGTATTCTTGGCATTTTGCACAGCAAACAGGTTCCTATTTGTTCTTCTTGACTTGAAGCATGTTGTGATTCATAGTGATACTGTCTCATATACCTAGGTTAGCGATTTTGGGATCCTTGAAAGTGATTAGAAGGTGAGTGACTTATTGGGTGGTGATACATTTCTCTGGAGGTTTCACTCATCTTGCTGATGTGATTGAGTTGTTTTCCCATCCATTCTCTTGTTCTAGTTGTTGAATTTGATCTTGATCACTTGGATTGAACATTAGTGGAACAAATTGGATTATGACTGGGTATGAGTGGTCTTTCATAGTCACTGAAGGGTCTAGTGTGTTGATGAAGCTTTCCTTATTGTTTATTGCTTGAGGTATTTGACTATGTCTTCATTGAGCATTTGGATGATGGTGCTTCCATTGCAGTATTGATTCACTGTGCGTATATTGAGGTCTGGGGCATCTGGGTTACTCATGGTCTTGAGGGCTTCCTTGATTTTTGTAACTCGTTGTTTGTGCAATACTTTACCATATTAATTAGTATTTGACAGGCATTGATTGTGTCATGGACTAGTCTTTGGACTTCTCAGGAGTTGGGATCTTCTCTGCTTCTGGTTCCTGAAAGAAGTGCTGCTCTATAGCTATCTTGTTGATTGAGTTGGTCAATTTTTGATATGATTGCAGATATGTTTTGCTGAAGTTTGTTGAAATGAGTGTCAATTTTCTGTATATTTGTGAGTCTGTCTTATAGTAGTTTGAGAGAGGGAGAGAGGTTCTTGACTGTGGTTTTGACTTCTTCTAGTTTGTTGCTGATAGTGTTTGTTGTTTCTTCTGTTCTTGCTGTGTTTGAGTGGTTGTCCTTATTGGCTTGGTTCTCTATGATTTCTTCTAGTTGTACTGTAGATTTGTCAATGAGGTTGTTGACTAAGTCTGTAATGATTTGAGTCTTTCTTTCTTGGTCATTCTTGAGCATGAGGATAGCAACTGCTCGCATGATATCTATGTGCATGGAGGTTAGTGTGTGACTTTGGACTGTGAAATGAAGGAGTGCCATAGCAAGTGTATCTATGTTGATTTCTGCTGCTGGGATAATAATAGCCTTGTCTCTAGTTCTGCTTTTGCTGATTGTTTGTCTATAATGGTGGATTTGTTAACTGGATCATTGATGAGGTCAGGGATTGATCTATTTGATAGTTTATATGCTGCATAGTGTTTGGGCCTATTTGATTTGGCTCCTTAAGAGCCTTCTGGAGGGTCTGAAGATATTGTCTTTGGTTTATTATAACATAGTTTCTATGAGTTTATCTAATACTGAATGGATAGTAGCTGGAAGCAGATTTGGTTTGACATTGCTACAGTTAAGTGTCATTGAGTACAGTGTTGGAGTTTTGAGTTCCAGGGTCCTTGTCAGGATACCACTTGGTAGTGGTCCAAGAAAGGATGAGAAAAATACTTTATAAAGAAGTTCACTCTTTCTTATATTGTCTTATGTTGTCATTCTTGGCTTATGGATCACATGATTTTATTGTGCTAGCTTGGTGTGCGACTTGCAACCTAGTTTGTGAACTGACTTACACTCTATGTCCAGTTCCTTTGACCACCACCTTTTTAAGTATGGTGATGGCTTAGTCTTGGGGATGCATTTCCTTACTACTTCCTCAATGATGTTGGTAAGGTTATTGAAAAAGGTGTTGAACTGTGCTGCTGAAGTGAGTTTGGTGGGTGGTGATAGGTTGTTGAGTCATCATGCTAGCTCCTTGTTAAACTCTTCCCATGAAGTTTGCCAGTAGATGAAGTGAGGGGTGATTTCAGTTCTTGCAGGGTAAAGGTTGATAGAACTGATTATGGGGAAATGGTCTATTAGTACTGGATGAAGGTGGTATTCTATTGTTAAGACCATACTCAAAGGGTAACAGATCTAAAGGGCTTTGGCCTCAGCTCATGCGCTGTGCCTCTTTCCTGAGTATTGTTCCTTATTTCAGAAGACTGAGGATATCGTGTCTGGAGGGCAGACAAGTATCGTAGTCTATTCTAGATGACTTCTGGATATTAGACAAGTAGTGTAAAGGCTAATCTGGATGAAGTCCAAACTAGAAACTATTGGAGGTAGACTGTCTAAGACAGAGGTGGAGATATAGACTGTAGGAATCAATCCTAAGTCTTGGAGTAGACAAGAGTTGTAGTAACTCAAGTCCAGACAGAAGACAGAAGACAGATGAAGGAGGACTTGATTCTAAGATGAGAATGATTATAATCTAAGATGATATTCGAACTGAGGTGTTACAAAGTTGTATAAGAGTTTATATACTATAGGTACCTAACAGAATGATCAATCAGCAATGTCCAAGTGCTATGTACGAAGCATATGCAAAGTCTATTGGTAAGTAGGATTGATCACCAATCATGAAACAGAGATGAAAGGTATGTAATGGATCAGTAAGATAATGGAAGTACAGATAACTGGAGTACCAGTAGTCAAAGAATTACTGAAAGGAGGTAGATGCTGTGTTAAGGTTATATGAGCACAAAATGAATAGCGGACTGGATTGGATTAGTGGATGGATGATGGAAGGGAACAACAGATCTGGATTGGATCTGAGATCTGGATGTCTGGACCTAGACTGGGAATACAGTATATGACATCTATGTTGCCTTGGATGAATGTTACCTCGAGTCCTGCTAAACAGAATACATTGTCCAGTCTTGTGAAGTTTTTGGTATTCAATGCCTCTATGATGGTGATCCCTGGGGGGAGTACCTATACAAGGTTATATGATGCTAGTAGATTTATTAATACATCCACAGCATTGAGGTTCACTGTAGTGAAAAGGTAATCATTGTTAGGCATCTTCCACATGGGGTGGTACTAGTTGAAGTTCTCTAGCCAGATCATTTGTTCAGACATGTCTCTATTATGACTGTCCTCTTACTTAAGGGTGTTATGTATGACACTTGTATAGTGACAACACAACTATACAGGATAAGACTTCTTGCCAGTCCTTAAGTACATGGTCTATAACTTTTCTAGTTTTCATGGTAGATAATGTTTGAGTTCTTAGGAGGATTTATTTTAATATGCCTTCTTTCCTTGTTCCTTGGTTAGTTTAAAACAAATGGTCTCTGAGTACTGAGTCTATGGCATGAAATCTGTCCGAGAGTTAGCATGCTTGTAAGTCATGTAGCATGAATCATGTCTGCCTTCCTGTAAAAGAGAAAGGAAATAGTATGCATGAAACTTAGTTAGATTAGCTGTTAGTGGTCATATAGTCAACCCCTGTAAGATACAGTCATGGACAAACAAAATCATCTAGTTTGGTGAGTGAATTTTATAGCCTTACCAATCTAACAGGAAATATCAAAAATAGTATAAGGTAGACCTCATTCAAATCCATCCTACATCATGTGGCGTGACCCAGTGTGACCAAGCAGTTGGATAAGTCAGCTGAGGTGCCAAGTGAGCCAAACAAAATGAGCAAGTATAATGGATGAGTGCTGCGAGCAATAGTCTGCAGTAATAGTAGTAAGTAATACAAGTCGTAATGTAGCGAAAAAGTCGTAAATGATAGTAATGAAATCATTCAGATTCAATTTGAGATACTGGTGCTGTGAGTGGTGTCGAAATGATGCATAATACTCTCTGGAAGAACTCTATGACCACAATACTTTTTAACTACCCAAGCTGCTTTCACATTGTGCTCGAGATCATCTTCCTGCGATGACAACGGACATTGTTGATATATCTTTTTAGCGAATCCCCAGCACATCTTGATAAAATTCAGTTTGCAATGGAATTTCAGTAAGAACAGAACTCGAAAGCCTCAATCCTCGCATGCTGTCTCAAGATGTGATTTCATGTTGAAAAAATCAGGCTGATTGTAAAGGAACCAATGTGACAATCATACCAGCGCTAGGTGCGTATGAGTGTCATAGGCATATTTTGCCTTGCCTGGAGGAAAAGAGTAAGACACTAGTCACCAGCGCTATGATTCTCAAGCTATCTGCTTTGGAACCACTTTTCTCCCATAGCGTGCTGCCTGGTCTGACGCCTAGGTATTCCGTCCTCCCATGTCCTGCCTATGTCTACCTACCTCCACTGGTGCATTATTATTCCTTACATGTTGCTACTGATCAGTCACAGGTCTTATTACATGTATCCTCGTGTTCTGCTGCACTGTATGTTTTATTACCTGTTGCTACATTGTGCTCTCACCAGTGTCGCTACTATTCTCACCTACACACTCCCAAACTTTTACGCAGTATGATAAAATGACCCATCACACATACAGTACTATACTTCCCTTCCCTGGACCTTTGCTGGTGTGGCAGAGTCTCCTTAGTCGCTATATCTCAGTCTTGGTGCAATCGATTCCGCTCTTGCCAATCTCTCTGATTGCGTGTCGCTTGACTTGCTTTAAGTGTGCGTCGCTAAGGATCCCTCATAAGTTTGACTTTCGCAATGTCAGGATTGCTATCGGTAGTCACACTATAATCTAGTCGCTATCAGGCATTTCACTAGCACTGTCTTATCTTACTTCCGCTCTCACTCTCCTTGATTTCTTCTCGCTGTTGCTATTTGGATGTTCGCATAGCGCTATTGCATAAAACACCTTGCCTAGTGCTTCTCACTTATATGCACGTTTCTCTGTCGGAACTCACTTGTCACTGATCGCTATAGCGCTACTCATTGTTTTTCGGTCTTAGGTCGCTATAGGTAGCAAGTCCTTCACACTATCGCTCCCCCGCCTATTAGTAGGGAGTTGCTTCATTAGCAGTCCTCTTGGGTCGAATATTACACTCGCGCCTATTGGGATAAGTAGTGCTAGTTTCTAACAGCCTAGTAGCTATTTCTCTTTCACACCGACGACAACAGCACCATGGAACCTTGTTAACAGGGCATTTGAAGCCCAGACACTCTGCTCTGAGTCCTGCCTCATCTGTAAAGCCATGCTCTCGGAGGATTTGTGCCATACCCTTGAACCACCCTGCTTTGTTGTGACCCTTGGGAAAATAAAACAATTGAGTAGAACCATCTGCGGGTTTCATATTGGCCATAGGGACTTTCTTTTTCAGCATTTTCCCATCTGCACCTCACATGATGTTGCCATGAGCATCTTTGACAGTGACAACAGTGCCCCAGGTTTACGAGGGATTTTTGGCATGTCGCATGCTGCAGGGGCATCATCAGCACATTTAAGATGAGTTGATGCATTGTCGAAAACTAGAATGTGATCATCATTGGGGAATTTTTTTTCCAGAATATCCATTGCTTGTGTGGCATGTGCAATGATGTTGTCAGTCGTGAAATATCTGTCGCATCCTTTCCCTGCCTTAAATACTTTCCGTATTAAACAGCCACCCGAAGTTGAGATTCTTCCGAGTAATACGGGTCATCCGAGCTGGGCCCTGGTAAACAAGGTCCTGGTAAAGTTGGTGGGCCCACAAGGACATGGATATCCGATACTGACAGATGGGCCAATCATGTAGTCTATGATACCTAGCCATTAAAGATAAGGGAATGTGTGTAGTACATGTCATGCAGTGATTTCGGTAGACATGGATGGGTCCGGTTTAGTACAGTACATGGTATGGAAGTGGGATCTCGGTTGGTATGGACGGGCCTGGTTGGGCATAGTATATTTTATATATGGCATGGATATGGATATAGTCTCGGTAGATATGAATGGGCCTGGTTTGATACAGTATATGGTATAGCCTAGGATAGTGATAGACATAGGATGTCCAGGTTTAGGATAGTGGTGGACATTCCACGTGTGGGCCCAAGGTGATGATGTCTCATGCTACCTCCAGGCCTGGTATAGCCGTGGGCATTTCATGTCTGGGCCCAAGATGGTGTCTCATGCGATGGATGACCTGGCCCGGATAGTGATGGATATTGAACGCCAGGGCCCGAGGTGGTGATGTCCATGCGACCTCTGGGTTTGGTATAGCGGTTAACATTGCGCATCTAGACCCAAGGTGATGATGTCTCATGCAATTCCCGGGTCAGGATGGTGATGGGCATTGAACTCCTGGGCCCAATGTGATGATGTCGCATGCTACCTCCGGGCCTGGTATAGGAGTGGGCATTTCACATCTGGGCCCAAGATGATGTCTCATACGACTGCATGGCCAAGATAGTGATGGTCATTGAACGCCCGGGCCTGTGGTGGTGTCCCATACAACCTCCGGGCATGTTATAGCTGTGGAGCTTGCGCGTCTAGACCCAGGGTGGCAATATCTCATACGATCCCTGGACCCGGATAGTGATGGACATCGAACGCCTGAACCTGATGTGTTGGTGTCTATGGGACCTCATGCAATCCCCGGGCCAGGATAGTGATGGGCCTTGAACGCCTGGGCCCAAGGCGGTGATGTCTCATGTGACCTCTGGGCCTGGTATAGTGCTGGATATAGCGCATCTATTGAGCGCATGATATGTCACGGTGTGGGAGTGGGATCCCGGTAGATGTGTATAGGCCCGGTGAAGTGCAGTCTAGGGTGCGGAGGTGGGATCCCGGTAGGTATGAATGGGCATGGTTAGGTATATCGTACGGCTATAGGAAGTTTATGCCACAGGATCTACCAAGATTCGTGAATGCACCCGAAGAATATCTATGCCCTCAACATAACCGTGCGTTGAGATCACGTCTGTAATACATTCTGACATCCGGGAGAGTGATACAGAGAAGGAAAGTCACTACCGAATAATTATACACACAAACACCTGGAGTTCAACATGCAATTCCATTCATAGCAGACCAGCTGCATTACTCCAACTACTGAATGATACACCGGTAGGTAATGGTATATGGGTATGTACATGGTGCTGGTTCATAATGTAATGAGTCATTGACACTGGTCAATGAAAGTAAGCGCGCATTGGGTATGAAATGAGTGAATGCGAAAAAAGAAGGTAAAATCAAAGAACAAAAAAGCAAAGTAAAAGTACAAAGCCAAATTACTACTGTTTGGTGGAGGTGGAACTGCTGGATGGGACACTGGATAATCAAGATCCTCTGCTCAGTTGAGTGGCATCACCGGAGGTCCTAACTGTGGATGCAGACGAATGATAGGAACCACCTGCTTGAGGACCTTTGGATTCGTCCCATGCAGTAGTAAATTCTTTGCTGACTTCGGAGGCGGTATGGTCTGCAGGAGGACCAGTCTTGGGGGTGCGGGGGACTTGCAGCAGCCATGATCCGGGGATCGAGCCATACGGGTGCCCTTTGATAGAAGGACCGACAGGTGGGTTGAATGCTGAGACATTCCTGGTTTGGTTGAACGTATTCAGGGCATTGGCCATGTAGCCAATAGAGACACAGTTGTGGTTGGTCTTGAACTCCATGTCGCGGATCTTCTTCTCCATGACAGAAAACTTCTTCGACCAATTCTCCTCCAATCTGGTGGCATTAGAGTTGATCCTGCCATCCAATACTGCAATCTGTTGCCCTACAGTCTCCTCTAATGCAGAAACCCGGGTGTCCACCATGGTGCGCAAGGCCTCCGCATTATCATCGGAATGTTTCATCAGGGCCTTGAATTTTGTCCCGAGTGCTGCGATGCTCTGGAAGATCTGCATGTTGGTGGGTTCCGGGTCCTTGGGGATGACATCCATTTGGACATCAGGTGCGGCTGGCATGGTTGATGACACATCAGGGTCCATGTTGACGTCGTTGTCAGCAGCGGGAGATGGTGTGGCGGTAATGGGTGTTGATTCAGCTGAAGATTCGGGTCAAAACAGATGGCAGGGAGGCAAGAAGTCAGACTTACTTTGTTCTTGAACTACCGGGAGCTCAATTTCGTCAGAGGGCGTTGCTGCTTCTGGGACATGAAAATAATAACAAAACAAGACAACTGGACAACATACCGATATCCAGAACTTCCTCGCCCTCTGCAGCATCCTCATCGACAGCGGGCGTCGCCTCTTTTACAGGAGATTGGGGGCGCATGCAGGAGGTCGAGCGGGTGCTCCTTGGAGCCTTTGAATGAGGCCTTGCCTTTGCTCGGGGAGCAAGTGTCTTCACCTTCCTGCCCTTATCAGCCACAGCCACAGTCTTCGCCTTCTTCAACACAACGGTGGCCCGAAGAAGTTCAGCTGCAGCCGCATCCGGACGGACGCACTTGGTCTTCTTGTCGTCGCAGTTGTGGCAGCATCTTCGGATCTCACCTTGCCTCTTGCCAAGGACAACGGCACAAGGAATATCATCCTTGATGCACCGTTCGCACTGCACACTGAATATCCGCACAGAATGTGTACCTTCAGTGGAGGCATTGTCCTCGGGTGTAGAATCCTCGGCCTAGTGCAGGTTGGTAAAAGTTATAACAATGATTGAGGGAAACGTACCTCAGCGTCGTGGGACTTGGTGGGAGTGGGTTTAGCTAGCTGTCCGCCAGCAGACTGTGATCCAGATCCGGTGTCTGGTTTTCTCTGGACGTTGACAAGTTAATTATTGCTGGACACCACATGGATTAAAAACTCACCTTTACAAAGATGACCTTGTCTGTCGGGACCGGCTCACCCTCAACATCGAACACAAACTCCTTAGACTTGACATTCATCCGGCGGGACTTGGGCTTGGGTTGCGGTGGGACCTTTCCACCTGAGCGCACAGATTTGGACGTCTTCGCTTTCTTGGGAGCGGGTGGAGGCACCTCTTTGACATCGGTTTCGGGTGCCTTCCGTTTGCTGTTGCCGTTGCCATTGCCATTACCATCACCATTACCCTGCACAAACAGGTTGTGCTTCTTGGCGGGTGCAGGTGTGGGAGTTGGCGGTGCTGATGAAGTCTTTGGCAAGGCCTCCAGCACCAACTCTTGCGGAATGTCGACCGGTTTGGTGGTAGAGGGAAGGGGCGCGGGGACCGCAGGTTGGGTCAGTGAGGAGATCGGGCGCTCGTAGCCGACTGTCTTGTGGAAAAGGGGGTGGGGCCAGATGCGCAAGTCATCTTCTGATACCTTCGCCCAATCTGGCAAAGCCTTCAGCTTCCCATTGGGCCCACTCTTGTCCCGGATCTCGGCCACGCAAGACAAGAGTTTGGGCAAAAGCGAGGTCGCAGCGTTGCCATGTTGGGCAAGTGCAGTTGCCTGTACATTCAAATCAATCTGGCAATCAAACCCTAAGACCATGCAAAAAAGAAGTCACTTACCAAAGTTACGGCAATCTCATGAGCCAAAATTTTGGCTGTTGGGTCACCATCTTTTAACTTCTGGGACCTTGTAATCAGGTGCCCAATTTTTTCGGCGACCAAGTTAAAAGTGTTGTTCGCAATTTCAGTAGACAACATTGTAAAAATAAAGCAAAGGTTGATCAACAAGTAGAGGGATGAAAACACGGGAAGTGACTTGGCATATGAAAGTTCGGGAGAAAAGGTCGGTGCTAAGGTTGTGGTGTATATATAGGGAATAACTATTTTGGCCACAGCGTGGCTGTGGAATTTTCTGGGGCCGCATGACCATTGTGCCTCAACAGCAATATATTACATAAGAATAGAAGTTTGGCCATTGCCATGGATGCAATCAACCGCCATTGTCAACAAGGTCAATGCCCCGGTTCTTCGTAACCACAAGTCTTACAGCTGGACCACTTCACAATTCCCTATTTAATTAGCTCAGCCTTGACCAGAAAACTCCTCCAAACACACATCACAAGATGTCGAACCACCAAGTCCATTTTTCAAACCCGTTGGAAACCCACGAAGAGGACCATGAAACCTCTGGTGGTGAGTCATTTACCGGTGCTAATTGGCACGAACCCCCTGCCGGTTGGCCAGATAATTTCGTCCCCATAGACCAATGGCAGCCGCCAAGGGTCAGGCACAAGTTTCCAGAACTTCCATTTAGAAGCAAGTGTCTGCTTCTTCGGCTGATCTTCTTTCAGGAGCAATAACCAATATGCTAATGGAATTACAGAATATAACATGAAGCCGGAATATCGGATTGAGGCTCTGGAAACCGAGTTCAGAGATTCAAGACTTGATGTTCTCGACAGGTGCTTTTCTGGCATCGATGAATATATTGACAAACTTTCTGGTAAGTTCTATTGGTTCGAAGTCTTCCCTCAAGTCTAACTGACCTCGAAATCCACAGCCATGTGCAACAAGGATTGGGGCGAGCCCTTATCCTTGGAAGCCCGACAATCTCCGACGGTGACCTCTATTAATGAGGAGGATGAGGTCGACCAACTAATGGACGATGACAGCCCATCATATGACCTCAGATGGGCCATCCTTCCCACAGACAACATGTCTACATCGGGAGATGATTCAACTCAAGGTCGGTGGTTCGGTTTGTATGTATGTTTATCCTCAGCAATATTCTTTACTAGATGAGGACGCCAGACCTTGCTATGATTTTGGATGGGGTACAACTACCGAACCAACTTCGGATGCGGATGTTGAGGATGACGGGCCGATCTATAATCTCGGGTGGGGCACCGCATCAATGTCGCGCGAGCATCCTTGTGTTCCCGCAGAAAATGAGCCCAACCGGGTCACTGCAACTCCTGGTCCACAGCAAGATGTAATCGATCTCACTGATGAAGATGGTCCAGCATACGATTTCGGTTGGGATACCAGCACTTCAGGTCCAGACACGATGCAACAAGATCCTGTTGTGCTGTCTGATGAAGATGATGAACCGGCCTATGATCTCAGCTGGGGTAGACTTCAGGACACTGACCGAGAAAATGGTAGGTGAAGATATTACTGGAACAACGATGTATTGACTTGGTCGAGCAGTGAAGTTGATGTCCCAAAGCCCAACATCTTCTGTACATACACCAGTGGACCTGGAGCATGTCAATGATAGACATGTGTCACCCGAAGGTACGTATTGTCATCACTCCAGAAGCTCGGGACTGAATCTAGGTTGACAGTCAAGTCAAGAACCCAAAGCCCGACATCTTCCTCATCTGCAATGGATCTGGAGGGTGTCAATGATAGAGACGTGTCACCCGAAGGTAAGTGTTTCCAACAATACAGACACCCGGGACTGAATATCACAACAGATGTTGATGCATCCTTGGCAAATCTGCTTGCCAAACACGAACCCATCTTGGGGTTTTGCAGATGTGTGAAACTGGATAACCAGTGTCAGGAGGGACATTGGCAATCTTCACCACCTCATCGGACTTCAACGCTGGCTGTTGAACTCCATCATGATGCTATTGAATCTCTGGAGAGTGAGCCTCGCCTTCACTAGATAGATCTTAGTTCAGTAGTATATGCATTTCATCTGTTAAAGGTCTGGAAACAGGACCCAGCTTGTGCCAATCATATCTGTTGTTCATGAATCGATTTCCGGGTAACCAATCTCCGCAGTCACATAGATACCTGCAAATGGTCCATTTCACCCAGCACAACACATCTTTTGATTAACAGCACTGCAATAATTTCTACTAGCCAGAAATTGGACATTGTGAGTCTGGATGTACATTACAAACAATATGTAGTCGTGTCCGACACCATGATTCACAACGCCCGATGTCCAAACCTGCAAGTCTGTCTCCCTGTCAATATTCAAGATCAGACATAGTTCCTTGCATATCTAGAATTTGGTTTCTTTGATCTTTTCGGGGGAACATCCGCAGTCTTGCTTCTTGTGCGTTTGGCAGGGGACCCTTCAATGCAATCCTCAGCAGGGCGTTTCTTCGCATTTGCCTGCCCTCGAGTGCGTTTCTCAGCAGTACCATGTAGCACAACTTCGGTTTGCTGTTTCTTTCCACGACCAGCCTTGGTAGGTTTGTCCACTGCTGTCTTTGAAGGGTCACCTGGGTTGCCTCGCACTATACCAGCCAGACAAGAGGTGGGCCCCACTCTCCTTGGTTTCTCAGATGGAGTGGGTAGTGTTCTAGAGGCAGATTGACCTGCCGTTTGATCCTGCTTTGTAGGTTTGTCCAGTGGTGCTGGTGTAACCTTGGCGGCGATGGTAGGCCACTTCTGAGCTCGTATCTGGTTGACCGGTTGATTGCCCTGGAGTTCTTCGTCCATGCCATGTTCACTACTTGCCTCCGGTGCTCTCTTCGCTTTTGTTGCCACATCCTTCCTCAATCTGTTTGCCTTTTGATTGACTGATGCCTTTCCTATCCTCACAACTGGCATTTCATCACCCGAAGACTTGTTGGATGAATTGGGAGCCTGGAAAGCATCCTCTGAGTCCACCCGTGGTTTCGATGCACCAGTTTTCTTTGCAGGCAGAACCTTGGATTTCTTTGAGGCCATTGTTGTCATCTGCGACTCAATTTCTTCGCCATCGTCCAAGCTGTCAGGGGGTATGACTGCCCACACTTTAGACTTTCGTTTGTTCAAGGTCCGGGTCTTGCCTATTCCTCCCGAAGTCTGTTTCAGTAGTTCGCCCTCTTGTTCACCGACTTCAGCTTCAATGATCCTTGCAACAGGCGGTTTCACCTCCTTATCAGCCTTGCTCCACCAGCCATAGAACTCAAATATGACATCATGACAGTTCTCTTGTTGGTTGTACCAGAAATCCAACAAGATAGTGGCCTCATCTTGGTTCATCCTCAATGGTTCTTGGAGTGTCATTCCCTCCGGAAGATACGGTAGCGGAATGAGCACTTCTTGCCTGGGTATTACCTCCTTCCAAGGCACAGGATCTTTGGGCTTCCCACTGCAGTCCTCTGTTTATCATTAGATCATCCAAACAACCGAATGATTTCACTCACGATAATGCCAATTCAAGAAGGCCCTGACGACAGCCTTCCGGGTGTCTGAATCCATCTCTGCATGGTCCAGAAGGATGGGCAATCCATTGCCTCCTATCTCGAGGGTGTATGTATTGTCCTTCCTGCCCTTCTTTACCATGGCGTCATCATCAACTTCTTTGTCTGATGGGTGCGTGCAAATCAGCTGGAGTTGATGTCCCGAGAATGTGTAAGGAGCTCACTGAATTGTTTTGACACATAGGTCTCCCACTCTGGTAATACAACCTGCCAGTCACATGTCTTGGTGAAGCTTTCACCATTCCCGAGCTTGTCATTGTAGTCATGACTGTTGGGCGTCATGACTTCTTGTTCATCTCAGACCAGTGTGTTGCTCACCTCGACACCAGAAGTTTTCCTTCCTCGTTTTTCCACGCCAATAGCATGAAGAGCCGCATCCCAGCCTTCTTGAAGATTTCACCAGCCACGTACCGGAGTATCTCATCGCTCTTTCATCTTGCTGTGTCAGCCTGAACCTTGGGTGGAACTCCTTGCTTGTTCCAAACTGTGGCCATCTCGGTGGCCTCCTTCACCTCCTTCTCGGTCAGAGAATTTACCATTTCCGTGAGGTATTTGGAATAATGGTTCATCATTCCTGGTTCACCGGTTTTCACACCAGTCTTGTCTTCAATCTTTGAAAGAAGCTCCTTCTTCCTCAGAGAGCCAACAACCATCTGGTATGTCCACTTCTGGCCTAGATTAATGGGAGGTTTCATGTCCATCTTTCCTCCATGGTTCTGTAGCCATTTTCGGTAGACCTAGAGAGCATCATTGTTGATTGTCTAGCCTAAATTGTGTGCTGCACTCACCGTCCTGCGTGACTTCAACAGCTTGGCATCCATGGTAGGTGCCTTCAGCCGAGCCTCTCTTGTCGCATCCCCCCAGACCGCACTTCTCTCCTGACCTGATGTGGAATCCCATTGCTCAAGGTAGGACTCCAGAACATCCACCTCCTCTGCATTCAAAGGCAGCTGCTTTGGAACCTCATCGTCTATCTCCGAGTTGTTCCCTGCCATTGATGAAAGATCGAGGATTGTGTGGATGACAGGAGGCAAAGGAAAATCTCAGAGGAGGGATTTAATAAGCTATATTGGTTTGTTTAGGGTTTAGATAATTAGTATAGCACTGGACATTAAGCGAAAATTCCTGGACAATTGTGCGCAAACATGGCATTCACAATCACTTGGCATTCAGGCCAGCACTATCTTATGGAAAGAATGAATGCATGTTGGATTGATCTTAGCAATTCTAATAAGACATCAAATCATACAGGATATATGGGCTTTTCTTAATGCGCCTTAAGACTATATAAGCAGAGGACACTACAACTTTCTCACTTGATGTGTTGGAGTCTGTGTAGAGTTGCACTAGGAAGTCTTCAGCATGATTTATTTGTCTTCATACTAGGATATTGAATTGATCTTCATGACAGTTCCTTTGCAATTCCTTTCATTCAGTTCCAGCCTTTCAGTAATGATGTAAACTTTGTGCATTGCTGTTCAAATGAGGCATCAAAGCAATAGGATGCGAGACAATTTAGCAACTGTTAAGCGAGCATGACAGACCATCAGGTCAGCCATTGACCACCATCATTTCTGACCTCAGCATGGTCAAGTCAAAGGCAAAGGAATGCACACCTTGGGGGACCATCCACCTAGTAAAATGGAGTACTACAAAAACCACCCGAGGCTTTAAATCTCGGTGGGTGCCAGACAAATGCAAGAATGGGAACAAATCCTTACAGTCTTCCCCGACAAAGTCGCCCACCAAGCAGCCTTCGGATGGGTTGGTGTATAGTTTGTCTGAAGATTTTGATGGAGGGTTCTACGATCATGGCAGCATCAAGCCCATGCACCTTCCAAAGCGTCTGAAAAAAAGACAATGGCAAGTCTGAGTTCCACATCACCATCACTTTCCGGCTTACCTCGCTTGAAATCTAGACTCCAAATGAGTACCTTCAGCAATGGAAGATTAGGACATGGGAATATCTGGACATCCTCATTCAACGCAAGGCACCACCTCCGGACTGGGTTTGCTGTTTGTGCAATGGAGATGGTGCCCAGAAGTGTCACGACTGTTTTGCCGAGCCAATGTCCTGCACTAGATGCTGCTGGACGGAACATGCCCAGCGACCTTTCCACAGGGTCAGTCAATGGAACGGAGAATTCTTCGAGAGGACCACACTAACCAAGCTGGGAGTGGAAATCCATCTTGGTCATGAAGGAAAACCGTGTCCACATGATTGCTGGGACTGGGAAGATACAGACGATGAGTGGCAACCCGGCGCATCATCGACCGTGGGAACTCCGGGAGCGGGTGATACAGACGGGTGTGAACCACCTGCAGCATTATATGGGGAAGTGCTGGAAGACTGTGAAGACCTGGGGGACACTGATGTCTTTGTAGAGCCTGGGTCTCCTGTAACTGCCGATGGCTCGTCATATCCTGCTGCAACACCCACAGGTACAACAAGTATAACGGTAGTTGACACTTCAGGTGTTCACACGATGTCAATCCGGTTTTGCCAATGCACTGGTTCCCAAACACCCGACAAACAGCTGTTTGAAATGGGGCTGTTTCCAGCATCATTTACATGCCCGAAGACAGCATTTACATTCGTGTTACTGAACGATTTCATACTAGACAATCTCAAGTGCGGGACTTCTGCCATGAATTATTACAGTAAACTGAGGCGCATAACATCAAGTGTGTTCCCACATTTAGTACCGGTGAGCACGAATACTCGTCTCCCGGTTAAATACCAACATGTTATAGGACCGATATAGGGAGTTAATGAGAGTGGTCAGACAATGGCAGCAGCTCAAGCTTCTGAAATTGAATGGATTTGGGCACAAGTGGAGGGAACCGAAAGATGGGGAGTTAGCTCTGTTCTGCCCTGCATGTCCGCAACCGGGCATCAATGTCACTATACCAACCGAAGACCGCGCGGACACTCCTGGATGGCTGTATTCACGCTCACTTGTTATGGATGGCAATTTCAAAGCTGAGCATCTTCATCCGACGCACCTGGAAGACGAGGTATGGCTGACCAATGGCCAAAGCTTCATGGTGGCAAGAGCCAGGTACCAGGCTCATCTCGCCCTGGCTAAGGATTTGGCCCAGAGGTCAGAGTGCAACAACCACCACGTGGTGAACATGGCCAATGCGTCTGGGCACAAACTCGAGGCCACAGGAATCGGGGGGTGCGCATGCGCCCGGGATGGGTGCTTTGTTCCAAATTCGATGGTGGATTTTCAAAGAGGGGAATGGTAAGTCCTTCTGGAAAATCGACACTTCATTTGGTGACATTCGGGAGAAGACAGATGAACATGGATTACATGCTGTGCAACGCTTTGGGTCATAATATGGAAGGATTGCACCAGGCATTCACATTCTATGACGTCAATTGCCAGTACCACAAGCACCTCCAGTGGCAGGTGGACGAGAGTCTGCATCTGACCATTCCTTCTGGAATGGAAATAATACCAGGAATAGGGCTTTGGCACGTTCATGGCCACCAAGAGAAATGTTTCGTGCAGTACACATCCAACTTCATCCCTGGCGCAGCCAGAATAGATGGTGAGATCATGGAGACATTGTGGGCGTCTTTGAATATTATTTCACCATCTGCACGGGGAATGTCAACACCTCACAGACAGGAATGCCTCGACTATCAAATGAATGACTGCAATTTCATGAAGATGATTAGGATGGGTCAGTTGTATTTCAGCATTACAGCCTGCAGCCCAGAGGCTCAATCATGTACCACCACAGGTTTATTCTTGTCCTGGAAATACAAAGAGGCAAAGCAAGGAGTCGCCAAAAGCAGCCAGGCATTTGATACATTAAACGATGCAGCAGACCCGGACATTGTTGATGCATGGGAAGCTCAAGAAAAGGAAGCTCAAGAATCTCGGATAGATGACCCATCATCATTGGACATATATGATGTGCAGTTGAACAAGGGTGGGTCTTGGGAGATATACAATATCAGGAAGACCGTACTAATAAAGTCGGCAGCACGATCCTGGAAGGAGGTCGAACTAGAGTTGTTGCAGACGACCTTTCGTTGCTCAGGAACTCGGCCTCAGCTGGGAGCTGCTACATGGCTTGCATCCGGAATCACAATAGAGGAAATGCAAGTAGCTCTTGCGATCGACACAAGGAGGATGGGAAGACATCCTACTGAAACGCAAATGCTCAAGATAGGCCGTCGCCGGATCAGGTTGCAACACTCTATCGACGAGTTCATTGCGGGAGCAGAAAGATATCTTGGCGAAGAATATGATGCAGATGATTGCATATGTGATATGGACGTGGACTTCCTGGGGGAGGGAGATGATCATAGCGAGTTTGTTACGAACTAGGATAGATCTGACGTATGGCTACTCGATAAGAGTAATCGGCCAAGGTCGGTTCAAGGCTTCGGCGTATACCAAAGTTCAATGGTTCAATAAGACAAGGCAAGGAGAGTGTCCTTGACTTGAATCAGGTTTAGACGACTTAAGATTGGGGGTCTTAAGCGAAAGCAAGTTCCAGGTAAAACCTAGTAAGATTAAAGTAAAGAACTACATAGTACAAAGACGAGTTTATATAGTAGACAAGAACATCCTTTAGGGCAGGCGTATACAAGTCAGAGATAAGAACGAGTCAGAGATAAGACCGAGTCAGAGATAACAAGAATAGATCACCTAGCGACGGCTTTGATAGCGATTGTGATGTAATACAATGAGTCAACAAAGATAAGAAAGATAAGTCTAGCAGCGGCATCGTGCGGCTCGTGACGTAATACAAGTAAAGAGTAGGAAAAATGAATAGGGGCGTACTTGACTGTAACATTACCCCATTATTATCATTGAAGTCACCGATTTCAACATTCAAAGTTATGGTCGTATTCGTAATCATTGCGGTCTTCTGCGCATTGAGAGAACATCTTCTCGTCTTCTTCGAGCGAGATCTGTTCAAGTGCGGCATCTTTATCAGCTTCCCATCTAGAGAGAGCATCATAAAAGCTGGCGTCCGTCCAAACTAAAGGGATAACCTTTTCTCCATGAAGGTCTTTACAAAAGGCCGATAAGTGCCCTGGCGCCAAGTTGCGACACACACGACAGAAGTACGTGGGGCAGTTCTTGTGGCGATGACCGATAAGGTTACAGTTGCGACATACGAAGTTATCGCAATCCTCAGTCTTTACGACGGTGACGGTGGATGTCTGAGGCGGGGGAGATGGTGTTTTGGAGCGTAGGATGCGGTTACGGGTGGCGGGGGAGACGGAGAGTTCTCTCTTAAGTTTAGATTGGTGTCGGCAGGTAGGATAAGTACGAGTGGGTAGCGCCACCGTGTTGTTAGACGCAGTAGCAATCGGTATGCTAGGTACGTGAGGAGGAACGACAGTATCAAGCACGTGCTCAACAGGAGTTGTCTCAACCGGAGGTGGGATGGGAGTCGCAACATGGGGTGATGGTGGTCGGGCGACTGGGTTGTTTGCAATTCGTTCAGTGACGATATGGATGGCCTCTCTGACAATCTCTTTGGTAGTGGGAGGCATGAGGCGAACTGCCGTGTTGCGAATGCGTATATGGAGATGACGAAAGATCGTTTTGATACGTTCATCATTAAGGAGTTCAGAGGTGCGTTCAACAAGCTTAGCTGCTCGGATAATGTTAATGAGGAGGGTACTAGAGAGAGCTCCTCGTTCAGCGAGGAGGTTATCAATTTCTATAGCGTATTGTTCAGAGAGGAGGGTGGATTCAAATATCGTGTTGGTTTCAATGTCATCAAGGACAGCGAAGTAGTGAGACGAGGAATCAGAGTCGTTGGTCAATGTGGTCGAGGTTACGGTGGGGGAAGCAAGAGTGTCGGTCATGATATCTATATGGGATATGAGAGCGCGGAGTTGTGCGAGGCAGATTTCGAGAGTGTGGAGACGTTGGGAGTGAGCAGACATGGTGGACGTTCTAGGTTTTTATAATCCGTGAGCTTTCTTATAAGCGGTGAGAATCGATGAGGCGTTATCTAGATTTTCTTGGGGAATCCATTTGTTACTGGCAGAAGAATATCCTTTCCAGGATACAAGATAGCGTCTTCGTTTTCCCGTGCCTTTGTGGGATAGAATAGCTTCGACTTCGTATTCTTCTTCATTATCGATGATGTCAGGTGGGGGATCATGGAAGTTAGGGCCGTGGATTTCCGTTTCGTGATAGGATGATAGTTCAGAAGCGTGGAACGTGGGGTGAACTTTCCATTGCATGGGTAACTGGAGTGTGAACGTGATCGGGGATAGTACTGCAGTGATGGTAAAAGGTCCGTATCGTTTCGGGGCGAGCTTCCATGATGGTAGCTGTGTGATGAGGTTCTTTCCTGATAACCAAACCTTATCTCTGATCTTCCATGGTTGGTACTTCTTTCCATGCGATCGTTCGGCCATTCGTTGCATTGCGAGATTGTGACAGGAGATAGCTTCTTCTCGTATCTTCTGTAGAAGGCGGAGTCATTCTTCTGCTGCAGGGACGGTGGATTCGGGGAGTACGTGAGGGAGAGCTCGTGGTTCGTATCCCATCATGAGGTGGAATGGGGAAGCGTTTCGTTAGTCGTGTTTTCTATGGTTGTGAACGAATTCGGCCATGGGAAGGTGTTCGACCCAATCTTCTGGGTTGTTGCGGCAGTAGATACAAAGATAAGTCTCTAGTTCTTGATTTAGACGTTCCGTCTGTCCATCCGTTTGCGGATGATAAGCGGTGGAAGCGGCGATGTCGTATTTCAATAGCTTTGTGAGGGCTTTAGAGAATTTGGAGACGAATTGCGGTCCTCGGTCAGAGATTACTTTCTCATGGAGTCCAAAGCGGCGATAGACGTATTTGAAGAACTTCTTGGCTACTCCTTACGAAGTGATGGTTTTCGTACAAGGGATAAGAATTACCCCCTTCGTAAGCCCATGGTGTACCACGACCATGATAGAATCAAAACTGTTACAGGGTGGTAGATCAGTGATGAGGTCGACAGATACTTGGGCAAAGGGAGTGAAGACTGAGGACGGGATAGGGACGAGTGGAGGAGTCGTGGGATGAGTGTCAGATTTCATCTGTTGACAGAGGGCGCATCCTTCAACATATTTCCAGATATAGGTACCCATCGAGGGCCACCAGAAATCGCGTTTTACCAGTTCTTCGGTTTTAAAATGACCGGGATGGCCCGCGGTAGCGTGATCGTGGGTTCGTTCTAAAATAGCATGTTGTCCGGCAGGACGGACGTAGGCACAGTCTTTATAGAATAAGATGTCGTCTTTTATCGTCCAATCGGAGAGGGCTGATTTCATGGGGGGAAGACAGAGACCATTCAAGGCATCAGAGGCAGCTTGGAAAATGGGGTCGATATCGTCAGGGTCAGGGTTCGCAAGAGTTGTCATTAACTCCTGGTCAAGGAGGCGAATGAAGAGAGAATCCGGGAGTAGGGTGACGTCTTGGTTATCGTTTTCAGTGGGGATATGATCAGCACGGCGAGATAAGGCGTCAGGGGCAACAAGCTTGGTTCCAGCGACATGGTGGAGTTCTAGATCATAGCATGAAAGAAGTAGTTGCCATCGGGCTTGGCGACGGGTAAGCTTCTGTGCGGTGCGAAAGTAGAGAAGGTTCATATGATCAGTGAAGACGATGACCAGATGAGGGTTCCCTTCCAGGTAGTGACGCCATTCTGTCAGCGCTCGGATAACTGCGAGGAGTTCTCGATCGAAGATCTGGTAGTTTCTTTCTGCCGGGTTTAAAGATTGCGAAAGATATCCACATGGGTGATAAAGGCTGTTTTCATCAGTCTGAAGAAGGACCGCTCCGGTGGCAACCAGGGATGCATCAGTTGCGACTGCAAATTGACGCGATGGATCAGGGTTACGAAGGACCGGTGGCTTTAAAAAACACTCTTTCAGTGTCAAAAAGGCGTCCTGACAAGGAGCCGACCATGAGAAAACATTGTTCTTCTTTGTCAAATCAATGAGCGGGCGTGCAATATCGGAGTAATGAGGGATAAAGTTTTGGTAGAAGTTGCAGAAGCCAAGGAATGACCGTGTTTCTTTGACGGTGGCCGGAATTGGCCAATCGTGGATTCCATCAGTTTTAGCGGTGTCCATGGCAACACATCCAGGACGGATGATCATTCCGAGATACTCAACTTCTTGCACATCAAAGGTACATTTCTCCGGTTTCAAGAAGAGCTTTTCAGCTCGTATCTTGGTCAGAATGTGGCGAGTTCGTTCATGGTGTTCATCAAGGTCGTTCGAAAAGATAAGAATATCATCCATGTATATCACTAACTATCCTTCGTTGATTTCTTGTTGGAAGGTGCGGTTCATGTAGGCTTGGAACGTGGCTGGGGAATTACAGAGACCGAAGAACATGACATTTGGTTCGTAGAGTCCAAATTCGGTGGTGAACGCCGCTTTCCATCTATCGTCAGGGTGAATACGGATATTGTTATAGCCGGATCGGACATCCATCTTGGTGAAATACTTGGCTCCATGTAACCGTGCGACCAACGATAATGGGAGTGGTAACGGGTAAGCATTCTTTATCGTCCAGTCGTTGATATACTGATAGTCTTGGCATGGTCTTAGGTCTCCGCTTTTCTTTCCGACAAAGAAGAATCCACTAGCTTGCGGTGACTTCGATTCTGAGATAAAACCTTTCTGTACGTTCTTGTCAATGAACACTTTGACAGCAGTTCGTTCCGTGACAGAGAGAGGGTAGATTTTCGATGTTTTCGGGATGAATCCGGGTTTCGTTTCAATACGATGGTCAATACCGGGTCGTTCGGGAGGTAAACTATTAAGTCCGTCTTTAGCGAAGATATCAGTGAAGTCGTGGAGATAGGAGGGTACGAGTTCTTCGAAAGTTTTCTTCTTCTGTTCTAGCCCCGCAGCTAGAGCGAACTGTTGGGCTTTGTTACTAACTTTCGTGTATTCACTAGACCGTGACAGAGGTGTGACCGTGGGTTTCTGTTCCAGACGGCTGGTTCCGTGGGAAGTGAGAGGGGTGTCCATAGAAACGTTCGTAATAACCCGAAGTTCAGAAGCATCGGAAGAATATTCCACTAGGAATTCATCGTCATCTAGGTCGTATAGAGAGACTTCTCGCACTGGTGCAGCAAAGTTCTCTTGTGTCCATACGTCTTCCTTGGTATCGAATGTCTCGTCATCATCATCTGGGATTGGAAGTAGGTCGGGAATAGGGATAGGAGTTTCTTCATCGATAACTTCTTCAACAGATGCCTTTGGATAGCAAAGGGGCATGTTCGGTATGGTGGGTTCCTCTTTATGCAGTTTGGAGTTCTTCCACGTCCGATCAATCGGTTCGAGTTGAAATAGAAGGGGAAGGGCGCCTTTCTTCCTTTCTTTGTCAACTTCTTCCTCAACCTGGCTACTCTTCGCGGTTCGCGAGAGGATGAGAGTTTCAGCGGCCCAGTCAATGGCTGGGTTCATCACTTTCAACCAAGGGATGCCAAGAAGAATCTGGTCTCTTCGTCCTAAGCGAGTGACGTTGAATTTCCCGATCATGGTTCGTTCATCTATTTTAATAGTGAGAACACAGTATCGGCGAATAGCTCCGCTTTTGGAATAGGTTCCATTGGCGGTAGTAACTTTGAAGGGTTTACTGAGTGCGTGGGTTCGAATCTTGTGCTTCTTTACGAAGTCTTCGGAAATGAATGTTCCGGCTGCTCCGGAGTCGACGACTGCGGTTGTTTCAACAGTTTTCAGATGAGTTTTCGAAATGAGAGAAAGTGGAACTCAGTCATATACCATATATCCAGTTACAGATCCGAAGATCCGGATCTCAGATCCGATCCAGATCCGCTGGACACATCTAAGGGGCAATACTCGGGAAAGGGGCACAGCGCACGAGCTGAGGCCAAAGCCCTTCGGATCCGATACCCCTTGAGTACGGTCTTAACAAACTCGAAGTTCCTTTCGTTCACCAACTTTTCGTACAAGTCTAATGGATACGTCGGAAGATACTGACGTTGATCCAGTCTTCCACATCAAAAATCCTCGTTGAGGCGGCGGACTTCCGCTTCTTCTTCTTCATCATTGCTACTCTCGACTTCTTTGCGACGGACCGGGGTTTTCCCGTTCTTCTTCTTCTTCTGGGGACACGCTTTGGACAGGTGTCCTACCACGTGGCAGGTAAAACACTTTCCAGTCCGGAAGTGTTCAGTGCGTTCTTCTTCAGTGAGTCGATCGACCACCATAGCGTTGGGGTCTTTGGAAGGTGTGTATCGACTGGATCCGAAGTTCTTCTTTTTCTGGGGTTGGTTACGTGCCCTAATAGCATTCAACTGGAGGCGGGAGTTGTCGAGTTAGATACAGGTGGATAGGACCACCTCAAAGTCATCAGAGACGTCACCCGTGCCGAAGAGGCGGGCGGTTAGTCCCGGGTGTAATCCGTCTAAGAAGAATTGCTTCTTTGAGACGTCGTCGTGGATTCCGGAGCGTTGGGCGAGCATGAGGAATTCTGAAATGTAGTCCTGGAGCTCGGACCCTTGCTTCAGGTTTCGGAGTTTGGCTAAGGCGGTTCCTGCGGGATCAAGCGGTTTAAATGCTTTATTAAAATCGGCAAGGAATTCCGCCCAAGTCCCATAACCCTTAATGGTTCCATCTGTTCTCTTGTAGAGTGGATCTTGCGCATGGGAGAGGAAATCCTCTTTCCAGTAGCGGGTGTTCCCTTCGTTCATGAAGGAGGTGACGAAAATGATTTTCTGCTTATCTTCTATATAGATCTTCTCATTGATGTCGAGGTAGGAGTTACATGACATGAGGAAGCCTCTAGACTTGTCTCTATCGCCATCAAAGATGGGAGGGGTCCCGATCTTGATTTCAACGGGCTTTGAAGACATCGTGGGATTCAGGGGTGGTAAAGGTGGTAAAGCGCCTAGGTTTAGTGCACCGATCAATGGGGTTAATGTTGTCAGTTTGGACCTGGAGTTCTATCTATCATGATGACCAGGGTTTTGTCGTTCTGGGTTTCAAATATGCAACACGTGATAGTGGTGCAAGGGATCAGTGAAGACTTTAATCTTTTGTTACGAACTAGGATAGATCTGATGTATGGCTACTCGATAAGAGTAATCGGCCAAGGTCGGTTCAAGGCTTCGGCGTATACCAAAGTTCAATGGTTCAATAAGACAAGGCAAGGAGAGTGTCCTTGACTTGAATCAGGTTTAGACGACTTAAGATTGGGGGTCTTAAGCGAAAGCAAGTTCCAGGTAAAACCTAGTAAGATTAAAGTAAAGAACTACATAGTACAAAGACGAGTTTATATAGTAGACAAGAACATCCTTTAGGGCAGGCGTATACAAGTCAGAGATAAGAACGAGTCAGAGATAAGACCGAGTCAGAGATAACAAGAATAGATCACCTAGCGACGGCTTTGATAGCGATTGTGATGTAATACAATGAGTCAACAAAGATAAGAAAGATAAGTCTAGCAGCGGCATCGTGCGGCTCGTGACGTAATACAAGTAAAGAGTAGGAAAAATGAATAGGGGCGTACTTGACTGTAACAGAGTTCAGCTATGAACTGGAGGATGAACCAGCGCCTGGAGACATCTGGCCAAAGACTTTGTTTAGACCCAAAATCACTGTCATCCCACTCCCGTTGAACTTGGGAATAGACAGGTGCGAGGAATTGGGTGTTGCCGGGCTGGTCAGACAAGAGATAACCCTTCGGGAGGGACAAGCCAATGACATGCTGCATGCCATCAGAGTTCACTTGGCTGACAAGGCGGTCCTGTTTAGGATGACAGTCCAGCCAGCAAAGTCGCAAGCCACCACCACCCGAGCTTGGGCACAGGTGCACTCTGTAGAATGGATTATCAACCTCAACACCACGATATACAAGAAATGCCGAGCCCAACTATCGCATCTTGGCACTGATGAACTATTGGAAAAATACCGGGAGTTGGAGAAAGGCGATTTCAAAGCCACCTCAGCTGTAGGAGATCCAAACACCCGAGGTCAGAGAAATTCCACCCTGCCTTGGTTTTGGTCATTGGACGTTCAAGGTGACACGGTTAGCAATGACTGGATGAATGAATGTGAGTTCTCGGGACTTCATTTCTCAATCCATATTCACCCAAAATATAGTCTATAGGGTTCATTGGCTTTTTACCAAGGCTTTGTGCAACTGTTGAGAAGAATTCCTCCTTGTTACTCATGAGATGCGTTGGACCATACAATTTCTGGTGCACAAAGCCGAAAAATGGCTGGGCCGAACAAATCAGAACGGGGAATTAGGGTGGGATGGGCACAGGTGTTATGCCATCAGACAAGCTCAAATGTATAGACGGTTGGCAGAGGACGCTCACACCCGGTTTTCGGAGGTTGATCCGACATTCGGGCACAGTTTCGGTTAATATTAGATCCATGTTGAACCCAAATGTATGTAGCTGATGGTCAGTGCAAACAATGCGATTTTATATCTCTGGTGCCGAGACTTTTCATTTCGGCCCCATTGTCGACATGTGGACCATGACCCATTTTGGCCACAGCAATGGTTGGGCTGGGTTTGAACCTTCAACTATTTATACCGATAGTTCAATCCCTACATTACTAACTCAAAATCTGCATCAATCCCCCGCTCTGCCCCCATTAATTTCATCATGCCCTCGCATTCATCTTTGGTATACCGGCCCGATTCGGCACCTGTCTGGATATCCTCCTGGGACGCGGCCAACATAATGGAATATGCTGTTTCGCGATTCACTGCGATCAGATTGACATTGGGCAAGAGCCATGTGCCTCGGACAATAATGTTCCGGAAACTCTTCATCTGGCATCTACTTTGGGAAGTGGATGTGAGCATTGATTAGTTTCCCAGACATCACATTTCAGTTAACTCACATGCTTTGTAGAGATTTGTATGCCCAATCATAAACATGTGCGCCACAAGCAACATGTCCCTGACCCTACCGGAATATCTCAACGACATCGTCATCTTGCTCATGAGCTGGCAGGTGGGGATGTTGGACGACGAAGGCCTCTTCACCAAATTCTTTGATCACGAGGTCAACATGCCGGGTGAAAGCCACCTGCTGGCCTCCTACCGTATCGTCCCGGTCTGCCAGTACAGCTGGTGGAAAGACCGGTTCGATGTCATCCCATTCCAGATGCCAGATTGCATCACACCGGGCAAAGTAATCAAGCTATACCGGGAGCATGCTAAGCAGCTGGTGAGTCCACTGAGTCTTCCGCTTTTTTACTTGCTGATTTGATCCGATGATAACCGACAGCCATTCGGACATTTATTGTGCATGCAGGATCGCACACACGAGCCGGGTCTGGGTCCGGACCCATTGCTAACTAACCTTAGGGTCATTAGAGATGACCTCCAACAATTCGGGGCGAAGCTTGAGGAGTGGCTGTCGGAGAAAATAGGAGATGGAAACCATGCTCTTGATCAGATGGCCGGTCTTTATGTTCCCGCAGAAGACCTATATGACACCATGGTGGCCTCGGAAGAGCTGTTGGGCGCTGAAGAATGAAACGGGCCGGGTGAATCATATAGTGAATGGAATGGAAAGATGGGTGAAATATATCAGTAGCTGACACCTGGGATACGGTCAGAAAAGTTCTATGGGTAGATGCAATACATATCCCGAGACATATTTATGAATGTATTGATTCCGAATATGTCCTCCAATTTGAACAGCATTTGCCACTGACTCTAATTCAGCTGTGTCTCAGGTGTGAATGTAAATGATTGCAATAATCGAAATGACTTCCGGTAGTTTCTTTACTAACTCTTGGGCTGCATGGACTTCCGGAAGGAAATAGCATGCTGTGCTATTACGTCCTGATCGTTTATCAATCCTATCACATCATGATCTGCAATTATGTCCCGACATACTAGTCTGTTCTTGATGACCTCACGATTATGTCCCAGGACATTACGTTATTGGGTAGAGCCGGTGCCATGAGGCTCGGTCAACTGGGCTAATAAAACGCAGTGGTGTCCGTGTCAAACCACCTTTTTTTCACCCCACTATTATGTCTCAAATCCCTCCCGAATGGTGCTCCTATGCAAGTCATGCTGCATTTGTCAGGAGTAGTATGTGCCAACTACCCACAATACCCGAGGATTGGGCATTGCACACCACCCACGTGGCCAGTGAATGGGTTGATCAGCAATTTCTGGCCCATATAGCTGGCAGACCATTAGTGAACCCACTGCCGGGCTTGGACATCTATACAATGCTTTTGTGCGGGCAACTGGCTTTGCGCATGGCTGAAGCATACCAACATCCGAGTAGGTGGATTCACTTCGTTTTAGAAATGACTCCTCATTCTTCCGAAATCAGTCAAATTGGACATCGACATCGTCTGATATAACAAGGCGCTTGCGAAACATGAATCCAGGATGAATGATGCCCAAGAAGAAGCTTTGTTGGCAAAGTTTCCCCTGGCCAAGAAGATTGTGTTAGACAGTCCTTCGGTGGTTATTGATGCCGGATACAGGATCATCCTCTGGTACATTCCGGATGGGCTGAGTCCCTGGGCGCAAGTAAGTTCCTCGGTAGATGTCTTTCTCAACTGTTGACATATACTATGATAGAATGATATGTATGCGGCCACCCTCTCCATGGGGGATCTTCTCAAGAAGAGCGTCACCAATTGGAAAGGGAGCGGTTGGAGAACCCATGGATCCAACTTCCGACCCACCAAATCGCCCGAATTAACACCCAGATGTATCAACATAGCCCCTTGTTGGTTCCAGCAAGGCCACGAGGTGAGTCATATACTCCGGGTCCATTCTGTGTTGACGTGCGATAGTGCTACGGACCCCCTCCTGATAATCCGGATGATGGGTTCAAACCTGAAGTCTCCCTCACCCTCAAGGGCAAAAGGAGTCTATCTATGATCATGGATATGCAGAGGCCCGCTCTGCTCGCATCTGTTGCATTGCAGGTCATGCACCCTCAGCTCTATTGGGCTTCAGTTAGGACTCATATCGAACTCAGTCGTTGGTCGGCAGAACAAGGCATGGCGGACATGCATCGTTGTCTGAAGCATTGGGCCTCTGTTTACACGGGAGTGGCCATGATGTGCAACCGCCAGTCTCCTGACCACTGAGATCCAAAATGTCTGCCCAAGGCATTCAATATATTGACATGTATCGGGAGCTACCAACATGCGATCTTGCAGTTGACTAACCTTGGGATTGATTTGGTATATAACCCGGGAGTGATGGTGAGCTATTCGGGCCGTCTGGTAAGGCATGGAATCCAGGTTGATGAAGGCAATCACATAGTATGGGTGTGGTTCCTCCGGGATAGTGTTCACAACTATGCTCGCACCCCTCGTCCAGATTACACCAGATATAATCCGGTTGACCTCGATACACTGAAGTTGGCAAAATATAACCAGGCTGATTTTGCCATATACGGCGCCCTGTAGATGCCATTGGCGGTTTCATCCCAGCTGCCATGTCTTGACATTTCATTCCTCACTGACATTCACCTACCGAAAATGCCATCCTTTGCATTATTTCCAACATTAGTCTACCTTATCCTTACATTTCGCTCCTTGTCAACACATTCTCTTACCACAAATAGTCAGTACTACTCTACCTTATCCTTACATTTCGCTCCTTACCAAGACATTCTCTGCAAACGCATCAAAGTAATACATTTCCTCATATTTTAATCATCCGGGCATTTTGGTTAGCCCATCACATTCCGCCCTATAACCTTGAAACCGGATATTGAATGTCTGTCGCTATCTGGGCGGATACCACAATATGGCCCCGGATGTTGCGCGAGACATCAACCCGTTGAAGGTCCACAAATGTACGGGCCCAGACATTGAAGATATACTAATACGAGGGCCCAGGCGTCGAAGATCTACTAATATACAGGGCCGGGGGTTGTATGAGACATCATCACCCTGGGCCCAAACGTCAAATGGCCAAACCCATATAGGCCCGGGCATTGAATATCTACTAATATATGGGCCCAGGCATTGCATGAGACATCACCACCCTGGGCCCAGACGTTGAATACCTACCAACATATGGGCCTGGACGTTAGATGAGACATCGCCACCCTGGGCCCGGGCGTTGAATATCTACTAAAATATGGGCCCGGGCATTGCATGAGACATCGCCACCCCGGGCCCAGACGTTGAATACCTACTAACATATGGGCCCGGGCATTGTATGAGACATCGCAACCCTGGGCCCAAATGTCGAATGGCCAAACCCATATAAGCCCGGGCATTGAATATCTACTAATACATGGGCCCGGGCGTTGGATGAGACATCGCCACCCTGGGCCCAGACGTTGAATACCTACTAACATATGGGCCTGGGCGTTGTGTGAGACATCACCACCCTGGGCCCAGACATTGAATACCTTCTAACATATGGACCCGGGCATTGTATGAGACATTGCCACCCTGGGCCCAGACGTTTGAATATCTACTAATAATATGGACCCGGATGTTACATGAGACATCACCACGCTGGGCCCAATTGTCTATTCTACCTCACCTTCACCAGCCCAATGTCCCATTGTTGAGCTGTCAGGCCGCACACATGGGCCAGTCCATTAATACCGAGACAATCAAACATCATGGGCCCACCCATCCCTCTCAGCATCCGGGCCTGGCTCAGATGACCCGTCTCCCTCGGAAGAATCTCAACTTCGAATGGCCGTTTAACACAGGGGAAAGTTACTGAATGGGCTCCAGTTTCATCATCTGCAAAAATGTCTCCAAGTGTGTCTGCTGGTCCACCAAAAAAATGCTGCAGAGTGGATACAATCTCATCATCACCCACTACTGATCTGGATGGACTCAGAGGTAAGTTTTGACACAATCTGTTTGTGAGGCTGACAACCTGTCATTCAGTGTCGTGTCAGTGAAGTCCACTATGCAAGATGATTGTCTCGCAACTCACATTTTCATTCTCTTTGACACAATGGTAAATCTTTTGTTGCTTCATTGCTCGAGCTTTCTCTAAATTGCAGCTCCATGATTTTCGCAGGAGCTTGAGCTGTGACAGATTCTTGAAGGCCATGAAACTTCAGTGCTGTGAGGTGCACTGCTGCTAGCAGTACTTGCCGGCTGACTGTTTGTCCTCTCTTGCTGCTTTGGCTGTAAGCCAACTAACACCACAAATACCAGAACATCATCATTTGAGCTCGTACAATCAAACGGGAAAAGCGAAAATTTTCAATTCTTAATTTCAAGATTTTTCATGTAGCCATTAAGTGTCTTGTGTAGTCGCTGATTAATAGTGAATTTACATGCAATTGTCACACTTTATCACGTGACGTAGGATGGATTTGAATGAAGTCTACCTTAATAGTACTCTAAACAACATGTAGAACATGATGGTATAAACCAATTTTTCATAACAGTAAATTTGACTTTTTGGAGGTAAAATTTTGACACACCCCCCAAAAAATTGCTAAAAATCATGAAAAAATTGGAAATGACTCCTTTCATTGAGTGAATGTTGAAGCTATGCTCAGAAGGTTATATGAGTAGAATGAAATGGCACCCAAAAAATCCTTTGTACCTCTCATCCCAACTGTCATGGCTTATGGTTGTCCAAGGAAACATGCAAGAAATATGACTGGACTTCAGAATCAAGTACCTTCCTGCCATGTTTCAGTGGCAGAACCTAGTAGTGCACTATCAGCATACAACTCAAGTGAATCCAGTCAAGATGAGACTATTACCATTGGCTTTGATGGATTAAAACTCAACTTTGAACAAGAATATATTGATTCTGAGTCCTCTACCAATAAAGAAGATACTGATGATGAATCAGAGGTGGTGTCAGACATTCTAAATGATAAAGACTTTGCACAGACACTTGCTAAGATGATTGAAAAAGAAGATGGGAAACACTATGACTGGATACTGGAGAAACTGCAAAAAAGGGATATAAATGTGAGTGTGTGGGTGGTGATGAGAGATATCAGGAACTCACTGCAAGTCTGTATTGACTTCAGTGTGACCAATGACTTACATGAAAGGTCCAGATGTCATGAGTAAGTCCAAATGAACATGACAATGCTATCAGAAATCCTGGCAAAATTAATCAGCCCTCAACTCATTTGGATTTGAGAAAACCTCTCATCCCAGGCCTCCCATTCCCACCTGTTGCTTCCAGTATACTCCTAGTGTGCTAGCTGCAGCTGCCACACAAGTCACAAATGAACCTGGGCTATGCATGCCTCAGATTTGGACTCAAAGCATTTCTCCAGAACCTGAAGGAGGTACATCAATAGATAATGGTATGATGAGTCATGCTTAGTAAGAGGGCCTCTAAAAAGGTATCAAAGGAGTCTATCTTGTACCAAGTAATCAATGCTTCCTGTTACGAACGATGTGAGTTCACAACTGGAACTTGGATAGGGGCTCTTGCTAAGCCTGCTGAGACCAGCAAGCGTTCAATAGCAAGAGTTCACAGCAATAGCCTTCAGTTGGTAAGATGAAGGTATTATCGACGATTAGGACGGCGTGTCTCTAATCGTGTTCCTCAACTATCAAGACCATCAAGCGACGAGCTCGATAGAAGTTAAGATGAGAAAGCGAAGCTTGCTTAAGGCTTCTAGCAGATGGGCAGGTAGAACCAAGTAGATTCAAGTTAGAGAATACAAGCAATACCCTACTGGTATTTATAGGTAGGAAGTGGTTGAGGGCAGGACTGCCGTATTAGTGGTAAGGGCAAAGGGGAATGAGTCAGAGTGTGTCATACACGAGATAGCACCGGTTGGACGGTAAGAGCAAAGGGGAAAGTGAGTCAGAGATAAGTACCGGTCAGGCGGTAAGGGCATAGGGTTGTGAGTCAGAGAAACGAGACAATGGTAGCAGTAAAACGTGCACAGCGATCTAGAAGGGCTGTGCGTTTGAAGTGAAATGACGTAGTAAGTACAAAGTGAGACAAAGGGGAGAGAAATGAATAGGGGCCTAACATGACCTGATGTTCTTGTAACACTTCCCACTTCCTGCTCTTCTCTCAAACCATATGAGATCCAGTAAGATTCAGAAAGTGCAGGCTACAAAGGTTGCCTTGAAGTAAGATCTAAGATATTTCTATTGCTAGTTATATACTACCTAAAAAAGAGGTTGACTATATAACACTGAGACAGCTGTTATACTTTGCTTTATGTATTTAAGACAGATCTCTCTTTAAAGAGAAGAGAGACATGAGGACACAACAAAGTTGAGACAGACTTTCATAGGTTGAAACACAACCTACTAGGGTGAAACATGCCTAAGAAACTTTGTAGTACAGAAATCATGAGAGATAAGCAAGAAGAAGACACATCAGTAAACCCTCCTAAGAACTTACACATTATCTACTACAAAACTAGAAAAGTTGTAGACTGTGTACTTAAGGACTGGCAAGAAGTCTTATTCTTGTATAGTTGTGTTGTCACTGTACACTAGTTCTACATAAGACCCTTAAGTAGCAAGACACCACAGTACTCATAGTGGATTATCTGATTGCTGACCTTTGTGCCTGAGCAGCTGCAAGCTGCCATACTCCATGGGTTGGGTGTCATCCAGTCCAACTGGGCTGCAGCTAACTTTTTCACAGCTGTTCCCCTTGGGAGAGAGCTACCCTGAGCACATTCTGTGAACTGTACACTACAGTGAGGTGAGGCTGCAAGTGCCTCCACTCCAACCAGTATAGGCATGGATACAAGATCCAATGCATCTGTTACAAACTGAGATAGTTCTGACATCTAACAACTCAAAAAAGAGTCTACATTTAGAGTTGATCAGAGACTCTTGCAAATACAAGAAATTGTTTAATAAGACAAGCAAAGGAGAGTGTCCTCTACTTGAATCAGGTTCAGATAACTTAAGATTGGAGGTCTTAAGTGAAGGAAGTTCCAGGTGAAACCCAGTAAGATTAAAGTACAGAACATAATGTCAACTACATGTTTAAATAGACTATATGAAGTACATGAACCAAGGATGCATAAGTCATATAAGTACAACAGGTTTGAGAATCAACAGAGATGGTAAGTCTAGTGGTGGTAGGATGCAGCTTGTCATATAATACAAAGAGAGATAAACAGGATAGAAAGAGAAACAGGATAGAAAAAGAAGTCTAATGGCAGCAGAATGTGGCATGCAACATAATACAAAGGATCACAATTGAAAGGGTCATGTAAGTAAAGAAATAATAGGGGCATATGTTCGACTATAACAGCATCCAATGCTGGTGAGTCCTTATCATATTTGATATATTTGCTCACTGCATGCACCATTCCAGGTGCATCAAAATCATACATGTGAGACAGTGCATCTGGCAAGATGTTGTGTTCCCTGGGCACATATTCAATGCTAAAAGTGAACTTGCCAAGTTTCTCCATCCAGCATGCCTGTTGGCCAGACAAACTCTTCTGATAAAGTAAGTAAATCAGACTCTTGTGACTGGTCTGCCAGATGAAACTGATGCCTTATAAGAGTCTGTTTGGACATCAAATTTTGGTAAATTTCAACTTGAAATTTCAGACTTGCTTTGTGCTTTGTAATCTTTTGTAGCAATATGTGATGTGTGACATTGATAATCATTATCAATACTACCCTATGTTTGCCATTACTTGATAATCTGCTTGCTACATCTGTTCCAATTACCACTGTAATAAATATACTATGGCACCCTGAAAGAAAAAACAGGCTGCAGGAGGTCAGGAGGCTGAAATCAAAGATAGATGCATCTGGACAGTGGACAATGAAAATAAGCTTATGGATTTTATTGAGGTCAATAGGGCCAGGGCTAGCGACAGTCTCAATTTTAACAAGACATTCTAGACTGAAGCTACTATATACCTATGTAGCTAAGTCTACTCCAAGAGGTGCAGTGAAGACAGGGGAGGCATGTTCATCCAAATGGAGTCATGTAAGCCATTGCTCTCATGTCTCATCTGCTTATGATACTAATACATCTCTAGCTCCATGGCACATTTACCATTCTCCATCAATTAGCCAATCATTTAGGCCTGGCATGGCATACAGATTGTAGTTCTGACATCACATGTAAATCAGAGAATGGTCTGAGCCGATATCATTAAGGTAAGTATGGTATAATTGTTGCAATGGTGTAACTGCTAACACTAGCATTCGGGTTACTCCTTCTGCCAAAGCATACAAGGACAAGGGCTGGCTACCATACAAAAAACTCATAACCATCTTAACTTCCAAGGCAAAGAGGATGAACACTTACCACCCCTTGCAGTCCTCCATCACCTCACTGGCTAGCACTAGCACCAGTCCAGCTGTTGTAGGAATGAGCTTCAAAGAAGTCAAGATGTGGTACAATAAGGCAGAACTGGGTGAGATTGAGAATGGCTTCAATAATTCAAATAAAGTGGATGTCCTCATGCTGCTACCACCCTTTCCCTTTGATGCAGTGCTACAACCTCCCTTCATTCCCTCCATGCTGGGTACATCTTCAGTTGGTAAATACAAAGCTGATGGTAATGATAGTATGAGGATTCTTGTATGCCCTCCTGACTCTTCAAAGGAGGGCCATGTAGCTAGAATCAAAATGGATAGGCTGTCATACAAGAACAAAATGGATCATGGTATGTGCATTATTATTTTCCAAATTGATTAAAAGTCTGATTACTGCAGTGCAAGAAAAAGCATACAACTATCATCAATATCAAATTGCAATTGGGCTTTTTGTGGGACAATGTCATATACCATATATCCGGGTACAGATCCGAAGATCTGGATCTCAGATCTGATCCAGATCCGTTGGACATATCCATCGTCCGGTCCACAGATCTGATCTGATTCTTATTTCATTTCCTGTTCATATAACTCTAACTATCATTCATCTCCTTCTGGTATTCCTGTACACCGGTAATCTGGTTATCCTTACTTCTGCTATGCTTACTGATCTGTTTAACTTATGTTCATTTCCAATTCATGATTCGCAATCCATCCGACTTACCAATACACTTTGATTGTACTTTGCTTATACTTATACTTCATACATAGCCTCGCACCTTTGCTTATTGATCATTCTATTAGTTATCCGTGGTATATAAACCCTTGTACATGCGCTGTAGTACTTCAGTTCAAATATCATCTTAGATTGCACTCATTCCATCTGGACTCGAGTCTTCTACTCTTGTCTAATCCAAGACTTAGGATTGATTCCGATAAGTCTACATATCTGCTTCTGTCTTCAGACAGTCTTTAGAGTCCGTTCGGGAACTCAGATTTGGCCAACTTCGACAAACTCGAAAACAAACTGGAACGATTAAGTAAGCTTGCCGGACTGCCGAATCGATGTGACTGACGACATGTCACAACTTACTATATGCTATCATGCCCCCAACCCGAAATCTTGCTTACTGCCATCATCTACGTAGCCATACTAATCGATCTACTATGGTGAAGAGATCGAAACGCCAGGATGCCTCCTCGACGGAACCAAAACAAGACCGATGCATTTGGTCACAGAGTGATGAGACCGCACTAATCACTCACATCATCAGCAAGAAGTCCAAAGGAGGTGACGGCCTGAATTTCGATAGAGCATTCTGGAATGATGCTGCTACAGTGATGGAAAACCAGCCTGTGCTGCAAGGTCAGTCCCTGGCACACCATCTAGCATCCATGCAGCTCACCTGACTTGTTTTAAGGTGCCCCAAAGACCGCAGAGGCATGTCAATCTAAGTGGGTGCGAGTGAGTACTTGTTTCACTGAGCGGCTTCTGGTAGTAGTATTGATTATTCTAGATACGGAAGTTGTACGCAGTCATCGACAAGATCACAAAGGCCTCCGGCATCTCATACAGTCTGGAGTGCGGCGCAAACATCGGTCCTGAATCAGAGACGATCTGGAATGATTACACCAAGGTATGTTTTTTTCATTATTCCCCACTGTGTTGCTGTGCTAATTAGATATGTAGAATAACCCCCAAGCCAAGCCGTACAAGACAAAGGGCTGGCCCCATTATGAGGCCCTTCGTGGTGTCATCCCAGAGCTACCGAGCACCTGGGTTGGATTCCATCCAGGAATTGATCAAACTGACAACGCGCTGACGCCCAGCACAAATGGTCCGTCCAGTGCCAGTGACGTCATTATGTCATCACTGGAGGACGCACTTGACCGTGTCAAATTCGGGGGTCAATGTACTGGTGACAACAACGACACCATGCACCCTGAACCCAGCCCATCACGTCCTCACGTCACACCCTCCATTCCCACCTCTGTTCCTACACCATCTACTCCTGCCACGCCCATCACACCAAACAGTTTCAATGTCATACAAAGTCGCCCCGCTCCCTCTACTGCTGCATCCTCGACGGCTGGGAAACGTAAAGCCGATGGGGATGACGGCTCATGTCATGAATCCCGTCCCCCACAATCCTCCAAAGGGAAGTCGTCGTCAAAGTCACAGCGTCTGTCAATGCCATCGGCATTGGAAAACTTAGGAGGGAAGATGTCTGATAGCATTGCTAATGCAACAATGGCGTTTCAGGAGACAGTGTCCGGCCATTTCGTTGAGCCTGTCCCCTTCCGCAAACAGAAGGCCATTCTTCAAGTACAGGAAGAAGAAGATCTTGACGCGCATGAAATGGTCACCATGATCACTCTTTTTCAAACTGACGTTAGCATTGCGGATTCATATATTAATATCAAGTGTGATGCCGTACGCAAAGTTTTTCTGGAGAAGTATCTAGAGGACTTCAGGAAGGGGAGGGACCAATCACACTCCAATTAGCTACTAGTTAATGTCGTTGCAATAGAATTTGTTTAGAATGGTGTTTCTTCCTCTGCCACGAACGACTCATCTTACGAAAAATTCATAGCGTGTTTTGCGACTCCGCATCCAACCAGAATGGTGTTTCTTCCTCTGCCACGAACGACTCATCTTACGAAAAATTCATAGCGTGTTTTGTGACTCCGCATCCAACCAGAATGGCGTTTCTTCCTCTGCCACGAACGACTCATCTTACGAAAAATTCATAGCGTGTTTTGTGACTCCGCATCCAACCAGAATGGCGTTTCTTCCTCTGCCACGAACGACTCATCTTACGAAAAATTTGTAAATACATTGAGAAAAGTGCTACATAAGCGCCATGCTAAAAATTAATCCTGCACACCAGGTGGCATTGGTTGCCCTCTTCGACGTCTCTCTGCAAGATAATCCACCCACATAGACTGTGCGAGTCGATCACGATGATGATGCGCACGTGTCCTTGCAGCGTCGGTTGGAGGACCCTCAGCGAGTGTACCGGTATATTGAGGCATCCACTCGTCTGACTCAACGTGACGGTAGTCCAATAAGTCGTCAGGGTCATGGATACGGATGATGTTGTGGATGAGACAGAGAGCCGGGGGGATGCGAGATTGGATCTCTGAGTTATACTCAGGTGGGAGTAGGATGATGCGAAAGCGTTTCTTGAGGACTCCGAAAATACGCTCGATAACATTGCGAAGCATGGCATGTCGCAAATTATAAAGTTCTTGTGCATTACAAGGCCTGAAAGATGGATAAGCATGCGGGACACAACATATTAGAAAATGACGTACAAAAGATTTGCACGGCCCCATTCTGCCAGGTGATAGCGTACATTTCGATAGGGTACAAGCAATTCGTCACATGCAGCGAATCCAGCGTCTGCAAGGTAAAATTTCCCTGGTGGAATGGTGAAGTCCGTCAGACGTGCGGCATGGTAAACACGAGCGTCTGCCACAGACCCCTGGAAACCGCTCAGCATGTACATGAAGCACATGTCAAAATTGCAGGCGGCAAGACAATTTTGTGTCAAGTTGCCTTTGCGGTCACGAGCACCGTGATGGTCAGCAGCTGAGGGGTGACACGCGATATGGGTGCCATCGATGGCACCTATAACATCAGCAAAGTACGGGTAAAACTTCTTGGATTTGAGGATAGTGGGGGAAGTGGGAGCCTGTGGGTCAGGAAGCCAGACGTAGGTGGTATAGATTGGCTGAGACGAGAATGCGATTAGAATTCGTTTAAAATATCTAGACAGGGACAATTGAGTTAGTATAGCTGTGTTTGAGGTTATGGGAAGGATGTACTTGGATATAGTATCATTTGAGCGTTGAAAATGCTCACCAAGATGGCGTATAGACAGGCCAGTTACACAAGCATACAAGAATATGGCTAGCTGCTCCTCCAGCGTCACATTCTTGGAATTATCTATCCCGCTCTCACGGAGCACATTCAGCAATACGAAAAATACATGGCGGCGTACGCCAAGCTCGCATCGCACGCGTTCAGGGTGGCCAGTAAGAAGTTCATTGACCCAAGCGATCCCTGATAGTGCCGAGGTGTGGTAAGGTTCCTTATCGTAGTGAGTTCGTAGATAGGAGTTATAGGCATCCACTGCGATGTCGACAACTGAAGCCCCTGATACAACCAGTTGCTGAAACACGCTGATAATTTGCTGTAGGCGATTCAGGTCTCCCTTTTCAGCGTTATTGGGATCTTCCCCCTCCCCCTCCCCCTCCCCCTCCTCATCTTCTATATCTCGTACATCTCGTACATCTCGTTGGTCTGATTCATCACCCTCGTCATCAGAATTGGTGTGGTCCTGGTGGTGCCAAAGACGGGAAAACATAGTACCAGCTTAGTATACAATGAGTGCGTAGTAACTAGGGCTGCCGCATTATCAGCGTGACTATCAGGTTCAAGCTCCGAGCTTACTTAATCGTTCCAGTTTGTTTTCGAGTTTGTCGAAGTTGGCCAAATCTGAGTTCCCGAACGGACTCTTATCCATTAGTTTCTAGTTCAGATCCAATCTGGATTAGCTGTTACTCTATACATCTGATATACAGAAGCCTTAACGGATCTGTTACAATACTTATCCGTCTTACTAGACACGATACTTCAGTACTTTGAAATAAGGAGCAATACTCAGGAAAGGGGCACAGTGCACGAGCTGAGGCCAAAGCCCTTCAGATCCAATACTACTTGAGTATGGTCTTAACAGACAAGGAATTTGGAGCAAATATTGGCCCAGCTGATGCTGCATATTGGACTGCATTGGCAAATGCACGTCCCAATACAAAGCCCTTTTGCAACAAAGGCTGGAAACACTTCAATGAGATAGATGATCTTTTGTGCATGTGGCTGATGTATACTCAGCCTGATTTTGCACATGTAGAATCTAATCTCAAGGCCATATGTCATGCACAAGGATTTAATGTGATCTTCCTGCCAAAGTATCACTGTGAACTTAATTTTATAGAGCAGTGTTGGGGATTTGCAAAACACCTGTATCAGAAAACGGATCACTCTTCATCAGAGGCTGTTCTGGAGTGCAATGTTATCAAGTCATTAGATTCAGTTCTGCTGATGTCAATGTGACAGTAAGTGTTTATTTACTCTTATTTTCAATGCAAAGATTTACAATTAGGTATAGTTTCTCAATCTGATGTTCAAGATTTATTGATGCACACACAAAGGACCTTAACAGGACACAGGCAGCATGGGCAATCAAAAGATATTGCAGGCACTGTGTACTTCCAGAGAGCATCATGAAGGAGTTTAATGATTTTCACCCCTCTGAGTCTGTGACATCTACCTGACAGGCCTTGCATATTCTAACTGTATTATTTACCATATATTCCCTACTCAATTAGTACTTGCACATAATGTACTTACATATCTACTACTTGTCAATGTTGCTCATCATTAATCCAAACCTCAACTAATGTTTGGCACATTTGGCAAGAGGTTATCTGCACAGTGTCATAGCACAGTCACATCACATGACATTTGTTGGATTTGCATGTTGTCTACCTTATAAGTAAGAGATATCCAAGAGGGATATAGTATAGCTCTAGTTCATTGCATACAGCTACAACATATTATTCTGAAGGTCATAGCACTACCTTGTGCTACTATTGGTTTCTATTGTTCTTTGCCCCTTTGACATTACTAGCATTCACTTGAAAAGTTCAACACATCTCATCCCTCACAAATGCCCACATTATGAACTGTTGGTAATTGTCTGAACCATTGACCATGGAGGATAGTGAAATTTGGTGATTTTCTTGCCTTTCACATCCTAGTAAGACAGCATATAAAGACCAATTCTGTAATTGGTGGTTCTGGAGTGAAGCACTCCCGCTTTCATTATACAATATACCAATGCAACAATGAGCTTGACTTACCTTCAAAGAAAGCGAGAACACTGAAAACAGCCATATGTCACAACCTCAATGATGCACTCAAGTCCAATACTCATAATTCAAAGTGGGGTTACCCCTGCACTCCAGGTTCTGAGACCTCAAACTATCTCAATGAGCAGATACTTAGACTTTCCTGTATTACTCACTGGGCTATTGCCACTTGTCTTAGATATCAGCACCTACACTCACAAACTAGACCTTATAAAGCCTATCCATGAAGATGAGACCAAACTAACACAAACAGAATTGAAAACAGTTGATCATCACATTGACACAATCTGAAATATGCTTTGCAAGGGGGGGAGTAGTGGCAATAGGGCACAGGGGGTATGGTTTTGACCCTGGTGACCATAAACTATGTTGGCCTTAGTGGTTTCTCTAACAATGAATCCATATGCATGCTTGCTTCTAGATCTGATGGGAGCTGTTTGGAGTTAGATGAATAATTTGATGGTATTTTGCCGTTATTTCATCTGTCCATAATAGATAATGTAGTATCTGCCTTGTGAAACAATCATGCCAACAGCTTTACTCGAGTGTTCTGTTTGATAAGAGCCTAAGATAAGATTACATGGTGTCATAGCTAGGTGATTAACTTAAAGCCCTAGATTTTCAATTCAATTGAGATGATGGCTTCAAGTTTACCATGACCTTAACACTAGTATTCAAATGGAGCCTTTGTAAATAGAAAGACAGCTGACATATTAGACAATATGAATCTATCATTATTTTTAATATACTCTGGATGGATCCAGATGACTGATGAATATTCTATCTCTGCATTATGCATAATGTCATATACTAAAGCCCACAGATCTAGTACCTGTCAACTATTTAGTCTACCAACAATAAGGTATCTTAACTTTGAGAGCAGGCAAGAGAAAGTATAAATAGCTGCAATAGGGCCCAGTAAGACCAAGATATCCTAGCCTAAGGCAACCATCTGATGTTCATTTATCAAACAGGATTGATGGATTTTGCTAATGAAAATGGTAAAGAAGATAGCTACACTCTGAATATGATCAATGTTAATAACCAGGATTCAATGTCTATTAATTTGGAGGTGAATCCTCACTAGCAGCATACTAGCTAAGGAATCCTAGTTTCATAGATGTGGGCTGCTCAGAACACTATTAAGTTCATCATGTAGGATGATCAGCTTTGTGACAGGTACTTCAGTATGAACTCAAATGTCATGTAAAGTTCCATAACAGGGGACATGGGAACAGTTGATCAAAGCAGTAGGAAGATTTAAAGAACATTTTTCTTTTCTGCTCCACCAGATCCCTGGAATGCCTAGACAAGGATCCAAAGAAATGCCATGTACCTTTTTAACTGCTTTACATGTATTAGTGATTGCAACAAAACCTCCTGACACACTGGCCAGGACAAACTGATACTGCATTTCTTGACTCACCCATTAGAAAACATCCTCTGAGTATGGGAAACCAGTAGATATCTAAATGACTTTTACAAATTCCTCAGCAGCTTACCTTAGAGCAACTTCCTGGATGGGTTAGTCTTAATATGAACTCCCTAAGGCCTACCAGGCATTGCAGAACATTAGTCCCTTTATTAAAGAGTATCAATTCTTCTTGACCACTACCCCCTTTTCCTTTGAATATGATTTCAAAGACTTAGGTAGGGTAGTCACCTATTTTCAGACAGCTCTTGCTGTTAATGGCTCTAGTACACCTTTGACTTTTTCACTCCCTTCAACAAGCACATGTCTCCTGCCTCTTCCTCTACCAGCACCTCCTTGAATTATAAGAAAACCCTCTCCTCTTTTGCTAGAGGAACATCTTATTCAAGGACACCAATAAGAAAATTGTTAAGAACATTGAAGGTAAAAACATTTCAAGGGCAGGATGTCCTGGCTGGAAATAATCCTGCTTTGAGCAACTGCAGGTTTTGTTTTCGAGATCTAGGACAATAATACCAGAATATGTTATGTGTAAATACTCCAGTGGAATGAATAATGGTTAGGGCAGTGGTCAGTGGAAGTGAGTCAGTGGTGATATATACTTCAGTGCCCTTGTCATGCTTATATATAGTCTTATCCATATGCTCCTATTCCTAGGAGCCTTTAGAGCATAGACATGGTTGTTCCCAATGACCCAGAATGTATCACAGAAGCACTTTTGTCGAGCATTTTACGTGGTTTTACGGTCACGTGGTGCATCCACGTGACCCTCGGGTTCCACCGGATTCCCTCCCTCCGTGTTGATTCCCTCTCGTTTTGGAGGAGCGTTCTTGTTCTTTCAATGACGCGCTGCGTGTCTCTCTCTTAAAACAAATCGGATTTCCACAGGCACAAAAACAAGACCTTCGGTGTGAGCATACGACAACTCTTACAAAGCAAAAACTACACAATATCGAAGAGTGCGAAGTTCGAAGAAAGATACAGATCCAGTTGTGTGTGGTTCATGCCGGCCCAGCGACAGTGAGTGTGTGCTACAAATGTGGATGGGGGTGATACATGGACGAGTGTTGGTGGGTATGCGGACCCAGGAATATGGTGATGTGGGGCCGTGGTATTATAGTCTCAGCGGGAGGAGGATGCTCGAACTTCTGGGCAGCCGTTCTTACTTGCTCATCCAGTGATTTCTCTGTGTCCCATCCTGTATTATTGATCATTGTCGAAACTGATCCGCATGAACTCTGTAATCACGAACCTTGCATCAGGCGGTCTTTCATGACTTTCGGACCAAGTATAACAGCAGCTCAGAAGCCGGAAGGAAGTTTGAAATCCGTTCCTTTGGTATGCGTGTCGTCCAGATATATCGCACACTGGTCAAGCTGCTGGGAAAAGGGGGACAACACAGGCCAATTCTTGATTCTTTAATTCCAGCATCTGTGCACCCACATCCAAGAGCACGCGGACTTCGGGGGTTTGCGTGATAAGGGCATCGATGAAGTGTGATACCTTTTGGTCGGGGGGTATGCATGTGTAGCAGTTGTTCTCCGGGCGCAGAAGAAACGCTAGGACTCGTCTATGAGCAGGTGATGAGGTTGGCTGGAAGCTACTGGCCCAAACAAAACTGTTCAAAAATTCACTCGACTCAAATAAGTGAACAAAAACTCACAATGCATTCTGCTTCGACAGCAAAGAAGTATTCTGCCGCTCAAGCATCGCTACCTGCTGCTGATACATCTCTAGCGCTGTATTACTATCTTGTGTAAGTTTTTGAGCGTGTTCTGCATTTTTCTTGAGTAGGTCGTGTACTTGGGCAAACCATATCAGTCTTTCAATCAGCGCTCGATCGTGTATGACAAGTGCTTGGACGTGCGAGACAAATGCTTCGACGCTGACTGTGCCTTTTCTTTGGTCTGGGGGTGGAGGACTAGTTGCTGGAAGTAGGAGTAGGAGTAGGTTGCGAGCGGACATCGTGTACGTCCATGTCAGAAAGGGTGGATTTGGATGGTGGTGGTGATGATCTGCTTAGATTAGGTGTTGTTTACTATTGAGTTTCAAGGCGCGAAGTTCAGGCGCGGGGAGGATGTTCCAGATGGGTTGGAGAATGGCGATTATGTCTGTTGCTTCGCCTGTGTACTGGACTGGGGGGTCGGTAGGTATTGACAAGGCGTCAATGAGTTCCTGGGATTAGGATGAGTGCTGTTCATGCTGGAAAATGATGGCATGTTACCTTGACTCGTGACTCCAGGGATTGGACTTCAAGTTGTGCGTTGTCCCTTTCCAGGCAAACGTCATCCAGGTCCTTTGAGAGAGTTTCGTTCTTCTCCCTGTGCACTTGCAGCTCATCTCCAAGGCGTGCATGCCTATCACTATGCCCCTGCAGCGCAGCCGATATTTTCCAGACCCCTTTGGACCTAGTAAGAGGTAAATCTGCTGTTTATCGTCTTGATTGATCCATGAAGCTATTGACTCCACGATATCAGTTCGTGGAGGTGCATCTCTGATCTTCTGTGATTCAATTGAAGCGCCAAAAGCATAGTGCATGCTGTCAGACGACGAAAGCGGTCGTCCATCTATGAGTAGTTGTCATTGTCTGATGGTACCCCCCAGCGATTATGGTCATTATGACGGGCGTGTTCCCAACCCCCATCACGCATCCTTTGGTCATGTAATCTGTCCACGCCACAGTCACAATGAGGTGGACTATAATTGACTGCTGGAGAGCGATGTGAGGGCAATCTGTGCTTTCCTCGGTGTGAAGAAGAGGAGGAGGACCGGGAACAGGAGCGGTCAGGTGAATGAGATGATAATGAAGAAATATCGCGTTCCCTTCCGTAGACACGACCATCATATATATCTCGTGCTGGAATATAGGTGTCATGAACAGGCCTATAAGGGTCCCGTGGAAGGTCCCAGGCAGGGGGACGACGGTCGCCTTCTCTACTATAGGAAGAAGGCCAATGATTAGGTATTTGAGCACCACCCCTCTTGCGAAATTGGTATAATGAGGCCTGGGCCTGCCGTTGCACTGGTCATCCTCCCAAATGCGCCTCTCGTCATCTTCGGATCTCTCATAAACCAAAGGATGCCTTCTGTCCATCATAGGACTAATTCTCTGAGTAGAGGGACCAGGCGCATCTGGACCATTTGTTTTCTTCTTGAAAGGAAACTTGACCTTGGTCTCGAACTTGGAAGGAGCCAGCTTGGGTGGTGATGCTTGCGAGAATGGCATTAAGGGTATATGCTTGAGCCGCCTGAGAGGACGATGTGTTTGTACAGTTCCACTCGGGTGTCAACTGCTGCGGCTTGGATGGTTAGGAAGAGCATTTCCGGGTGGAGGAGTGAGATAAGTAGAGCGGGAGATATGAAAGGGTTTCACTCACGTGCTACACCAGGTTGATCAAGGTCCACGTTCGCAAACACGGTGTCACTTGCAGAATCCAGCTCGATCGCCACAGAGTATAAGGTTGTCAGGGGGAGTGTTCCATTCACGTTCAGCTTCCATCTTGTTACAGACGTCACCGAAGTTCCTTGCTTCAAGGAGGAGCATGACTGATCGTTTGATCATCCTGTGGGGGTAGCGAACAGAGATGGCACTATACTTAGCACCGGGGGTCTGCTGGAGTTCTCTCGCAGCGATGTTGAGGTTATCAGCACAACGGAGTATATTGACGAGGTGAAGGAGGGGCCAATCTTGAGTCCTCAAGATGTAGGCGTCAAGACGGAGGGCGTATTGGATATCGAGAATGACGGCTTCCCACATGGCATGTTGTTGGGCCTGGGTTCCTAACGTTGAGAAGGGGACGCTGGTGATGTAATCACTGCTGGTAGAGTTGGAGGTGGAGATTGAGGATGGTGTAGAGGAGACAGAGGAAGATGCAGAGGAGGACGACATGTTCGATGAGTAAAGAGGAGATGATGGGGAAGGTCATAGAGCTGAGGCTCGTTTAGCTGGCTTCAGTCGTTTCTTATACTCTTTGAGGATCTCCGCTGCAGATCTCAATTCTGATTCAGGTAGCCAGGTACATTCGGAGTCAGGGTATCCTACCCAAGTCACAAGATAGCGGCGGCTGGAGCCGGTACCCTTGTGTCGGAGGATCTGCTCCACTTCGTAGTGTTCCTCTCCATCAATAAGATCAGGAGGGGGTTCAGGGTAATTCGGGCCGTGTACTACCGTTTCCTGATAGGAGGAAAGTTCCGAGGCATGGAACGTGGGGTGAACCTTCCAGGTTGCTGGTAGCTTGAGCTTGAAGGTGATTGGTGACAGCACGTCAGTGACCTCGAATGGTCCATATCGTTTTGGGGCGAGTTTCTTTGAGGGTAAGCTGGTGATGAGGTGCGTGGCCGATAGCCAAACCTTGTCACCTCGTTTCCATGGCTGATACTTCTGCCCATGGGATCGTTCCGCCATTCACTGCTGGGCGAGGCTATGGCAGGCTAGGGCTTCTTCACGGATCCTTTTAAGGAATTTGACTCGATCTTCTGCAGCCGGGATAGCGGAGTCAGGGAAGGCATGGGGAATCCCTCTAGGCTCATAGCCCATCATAAGGAAAAAGGGGGAGGCGTCACGAGTGCTGTGTTTTCTGGCGTTATGGAAGAATTCGGCCATCCCAAGGTATTGTGCCCATTGGGTGGGGTTCGTTCTGCAGTAGATCCGGAGGTAGGTTTCTAGTTCTTGGTTCATGCACTCGGTCTGGCCGTCAGTCTGGGGGTGGTAGGCGGTGGAGAGAGCAACTTGGTACTCTAGGAGGCGTCCTAGTTCTCTGGCAAGTTTCGAGGCGAACTGTGGACCTCTATCTGAGATGATTTTGTCGTAGAGACCGAATCTCTTGTAGACATGATCAATAAAAAGCTGGGCCACTCCTTCTGCGGAGATGGTTTTCTTGCAAGGAGTGATAATTACCCCCTTCGTAAGACCATGGTCTACCACGACCATGACCGAATCAAAGCTGCCCGAGTCGGGGAGGTCCGTGATTAAATCAACGGAGACCTGGGAGAAAGGGCGCATGGCGGAGGAGGGGATAGGCATCAAGGGGGGCATCGTCGGGTGGGTGTTAACCTTCATTTGCTGGCAGATTGCACAGCCGTCGACGTATTTTCGTACATAGGTGCCCATGCCGGGCCACCAATATGATTTCTTGACGTTCCATTCAGTGATGGAACGACCGGGGTGTCCGGCAGTTGGGTGATCATGATGGAGGGAAAGGATGCAGTGGCGAAGGTCTGCAGGGACGTAGGCGCGATCTTTGTAAAACAGGACTCCATCAGTGAACTTCCAATCCGAAAGCGTGGATTTCATCGGGGGTGCACAGATGCCGTTTAGTGCATCAAGCGCAGTTTTGATCATAAGATCAGTGGGGGGATCAGAGAGTTGCTGGAATTCAGCAGCGAGCTCGGAGTCGATCATCTTCACAAAAAGGGAATCAGGGAGTAGCACAAGGTCTTCGTTATCCGCGTTGGCTACAATGTGGTTGGGGCAACAAGAGAGGGCGTCGGGTGCAGCGAGCTTACTTCCAGGGACATGGTGGAAGGTAAGGTCGAAGTCACAAAGGGTAAGTTGCCACTGCGCTTGCCAGCGGGTTAACTTCTGTGCAGACCGGAAATACAGGAGGTTTTTATGATCAGTGAAGATGATGACAGGATGAGGGTTTCCTTCGAGGAAGTGGCGCCATTCTTTCAGGGCGCGGATGACAGCGAGGAGTTCTCGGTCATAAATCTGGTAATTTCGTTCTGCAGGATTCAGGGATTGCGAGAGGTATCCGCAGGGGTGATAAGCCCCGTTCGTGTCAGTTTGAAGAAGGACAGCTCCGGTCGCATGTAGTGAAGCATTGGTAGCAAGTGCGAACTGGCGTGAGGGGTTGGGATTCTGTAAGACGGGTTCTGAGGTGAAGCAGGCTTTAAGCTTCTGAAAGGCTGCCTCGCAAGAGTCGTTCCATGAGAAGGATACATCCTTCTTGGTGAGGTCAAGGAGGGGGCGCGCCATGTCCGAGTAGTGAGAGACGAAGTGTCGGTAGAAGTTGCAGAATCCAAGGAAGGATCATACATCCTTGACAGAGGATGGGGTTTGCCAGTCGCTGATACCTTAAGCTTGGCAGGGTCCATAGCGACTTGGCTGGGGCGAATGATCATTCCGAGGTATTCAACTTCTTGGGCATCGAAGGTGCATTTTTCTGGTTTAAGGAAGAGCGACTCATTCCTTAACTTCTGTAAAACTTGATGGGTTCGTTCCTGGTGTTCCTTAAGGTCCTTTGAGAAAATCAGGATGTCGTCCATATAGACGATTAGCCATCCTTCATTGATTTCTTTATCAAAGGTCTGGTTCATATAAGCCTGGAACATAGCCGGTGAGTTGCATAAACCAAAGAACATGACCTTCGGCTCAAAAAGTCCGAAGGAAGTGGAGAACGCTGCCTTCCATTGGTCATCGGGATGAATCAGGATGTTGTTATAGCCCGAGGTAACGGGGACGGTCTCCATTTTGTAGATGGCGTCACGGAGTTGGGATTTCATACCAGTTTCAAAGAAGTGGATGAGAGCGACGCTTTCCTTCATTGAGGACTGTGTTGCGAGGGTCTTGAACTCAGCAATATAGTCGGCAATGTCATTGCCCTGTCTAAGGGTCTTGAGTTTCGTCATTGCGGTTACCTTGGCGTCTACGCTCATGAAAGAGGCTTTAAATTCTTTCTCGAAGTTGGCGAAGGTTCCTAGTGTAGGGGTGGTCTGAGCGAGGGCTTCGGCAATGAAGTTGGTCTTTCAATTGAAGGCTGTTCCCGACGCCATGTAGGCGAGGGCCGTGCCGACCTGCTTGGTGTTGTTGTTGTATACTTCATGGTTAATCATGAAGAAAAGCCTCAAGCTAAGGAGCCATCCTTGCGCTTTGTCTAAGTCTCCGTCAAAGTCATGGGGTTGTCCTGCTTTGAGTTCAACAGGGGTCTTGGTGGTCGTTGTGGGGTTCGACATTCTGAAGCTGGGGTTCGCTGAGAGGTTTCTTGGTGGACGCTCTTCAGGGAATTCGTCTGACGAAGTAGAAGTATCTTCTTCGGTCTTCGTTTCTTGATCAGGGTCTTGGTTGGCCTCTTGATACTGTTCTTCAAGGGGTTGTTCCTCCTCTTCTTCGGGGTCAGAGTCTGGTGTGTTGGGATCTCTTTCCCAAGCGAACTTCCTTATCCAGGAAGACGTGTCGAGATCCTTGTGATGAAAGGATCAGTAGGTAACTTGAATCTTTTGTTATGAACGATGCGAGTTCGTAATAGGGACTTGGATAGGGGCTCTTGCTAAGCCTGCTGAGACCAGCGGGCGTTCGATAGCAAGAGTTCTTGAGCAATAACTTCGTTTGGTAAGACGAAGGTATTATCGACGATTAGGACGGCGTGTCTCTAATCGTATTCCTCAGCTAGCAAGACTGTTGAGCGACGAGCACAACAGAAGTTTAAGATGAGAAAGCGAAGCTTGCTTAAGGCTTCTTAGGAAGTGGACAGATAGAACCAAGTAGATTCAAGTTAGAGAATACAGGCGATACCCTACTGGTATATATAGGTAGGAAGTGGTTGAGGGCAGGACTGCCGTATTAGTGGTAAGGGTAAAGGGGAACACAAGTCAGAGATAAGTACTGGTTGGACGGTAAGGGGAAAGGGGAAAGTGAGTCAGAGATAAGTACCAGTCAGGCGGTAAGGGCATAGGGTTGTGAGTCAGAGGGACGAGACAACGGTAACAGTAAAATGTGTGCAGCGTTCTAGAATGAGCTGCGCGTTCGAAGTGAAATGACATAGTAAGTACAAAATGAGGTAACTGAAGAGGAAAATGAATAGGGGCCTAGTGTGACCCGATGTTCTTGTAACACTGGAGGGATGCGAGATTGGATATCTAAGTTGTACTCGGGAGGGATGCGAATAATCTGGAACCACTTTTTCAACAAGCCGAAGATACGTTCAATGACATTGCGGAGCTGCGCATGACGTAGATTATATAGTTCCTTTGGATTGCAAGGCCTGAAAAAAATAAGTACTAGGGTGGTAAGTCAGTGGGATAACATACAGCATATTTGCTCGGCCCCATTCAGCCAGGTGGTAGCGCACACCGCGGTAAGGCACGAGTAACTCATCACATGCGGCAAATCCTGCATCTGCAAGGTACAACTTGCCCAGAGGGATGGTGAAATTGGTTAGGCGAGCCTCATTGTAAAGGCGAGCATCTGCTGCAGACCCTGGGAAGTGTCATATCCCGTATTATGGACCCATGTCCGATGATGTTCCCATGCCTTCCGGATGCACATCCGGACCTCCATACCCTTATCCATGACCTCCATACCCTTGTCCATGACCTCAGTCCTCTAGTCCACTATTGGTTCGGATCCGTACACCTTCATACATCCATATATCCATACCTCCGGACCTCCACAGCTAAGCCTGCTTCATCCACCCTTGATCCACTCGGATCCGAGCTCATTCCACCTGGGACTTTACATTCCCTAGACTATCAGACTATATCCATGATTCATATCCTAGTCCCGTCTTCACCTAGATCTCCAGATCCGCTCATCCGATATCCAGATGCCTCATCCGATATCTCCAGACCTCCGGATCCAACCTATACTCATATCCGAAGCTCAAACCTTAAATCAGCGTCTATCTCCTTATGGTAATCCCCTTGACTCTGGACTTCGGTTATCTGTGTTTCTGTCTTGCTTATTGATCCTTGTACTTTGTTCATCTCCGAGTTCATTTACTTATGTTCCGTCCATACTTACCAATCTGTTTCCACATGCTCGTACATAGCATTAGTCTTCAGCTTACTGATCCTCTCGGATCCCTTCCAGTATATAAACCTCTGTACAACTCCTGTGAAGTTTCCTTAGTTCAAATATCAACTTAGATTCCACTCATCTTAGATTCTGCTCTCTCTCACATCTGTTCTCGGACTTCGGTCCATCTTAGTATTGACTTTCCTTAGGCCTAGGGAATCCTTCCCTAGGCCGACTTTCCGGTCCTCCGGATTTGTCTTCTGTCCCCATCCATGCTTAGGGATTGATTCCCTAAGCTGGACTTTTGCCTTTCCAGCACTTCCTGTCTTTCCGAGACTTCTGTCTACTTCCTGTCAACTCCGTCTCTACTTAAGTGTAGTCTACCTCTGTATGTTTCTACTCCGGACCTTGTCCGTTGTAGCCCTCCTTCTCTTGTCTTAGAATCCTGTCCACTCCTCCGGTCCTCCGGTCCTCCAGACCTTCAGACATCGTAACCTTCGGACCTTCAGACCTCCGGACGTCCTGTCCTTCGGACCATTCCTCCTATCCTATCCTGCTTTGGACTCTGTCCTTTGCAGTCTCTCCTATCTGTTTCTACCTAGGGAACTTATCTTGGGAAGTCTCACCTTCGGACCCAATGCAGTGGATGAAACTCCTCCGGAGTTTCCTGCACTCATCCAGAAGTCCTCCGGCACTCAACCAGAGTAGCCAGCCTCCGGAAGTCCTTTGGACTTCATCGGATTCCATCCAAACTTCATCCTGAAATTAAGGGCACGTACTTGGGTAAGGGGCACAGCGCACGAGCTGAGGCCAAGCCCTTCAGATCCGATAACCCTTGAGCTACGGTCTTAACAGGAAGCCACTTAACATGTAAGTGAACCGCATGTCGAAATCACAGGCAACAAGGCAATTTTGTGTTAAGGCAATTTTGTGTTAAATTGCCCTTGCGGTCATGAGTGGCATCACGATCAACAGCATTGGGATGGCACGCAATGTGAGTGCCATTGATGGCACCGACTATGTTGGCAAAGTAGGGATATAATTTTGTCGTCTCAAGGATTTCAGCGGGTATTGGAGTTTGTGCCTTCGGAAGCCAGACATAGGTGGAATATATTGGTTGGGAGGACAATGTGATCAGAATCCGTTTGAAATACCTTGTAGAATATTAAACAAATGTAAGGATGAGAGCTAGCAGACATACTTCGATATAGTATCATTTGAGCGTTGAAAGTGCTTGGCAAGGTGCCGTACAGCGAGGCCTGTAACACAGGCGTACAGGAAGATAGCCAGCTGCTCTTCCAACATTACATTTTTTGAGTCGGTTATTCCACCATCACGAAGTATATCCCACAATACAATGAATACGTGGCGGCGTACACCGAGCTCGCATCAGATTCGTTCTGGATGGCCGTTCAGAAGCTCATTGACCCAGTCAATCCCAGACAGAGCTGAAGTATGGTATGGTTGTTTGTTGTAATATGTGTTTGTATAGGAGTTAAGGGCGTCCCTGGCAAGACTGATAACTTCAGATGCTGAAACAACCATATCCTGGAAAAAGTTTATGATAGCTCAGAGGTTCTTGATATCTGACTGCTCTGCATCCTCAACACCCTGCCCATCAGCCTGCTCATCCCGCTCATCCTGCTCATCCTGCTCATCCTGCTCATCCTGTGCATCCCGCTCATCCCGCTCATCCTGTTCGACCACCGTATCGTCATCGGCGGAAGGGTTGTCAGCGTGGTGTAAGAGATGGGGGAGCATGGCGATAGTATGTGTGGCATATGTTTTTTTGTACTGATAACGCCAATCAGCATGACATCAGCTTCAAGCTCCAAGCTTACTTAATCAGATTTTATTTTTTCAAGTCGGGCAAAGTTGGACAAAATAATCCTTCCCGAACAGACTCATAAGGTTCCCAATCCATGTGGACGGTTCAAAGTCCCAGTGTGGATCAGTACCGTCTGGAGTACACAAAAGTTCATATTGGACTTCTAAATCCAGTTTCTAAATCCAGTGGATCCTTGAATAATAGCCAGGTGCTGTCCTTTCTTTCGTCAATGGAAACATAGTTCCCACGCTGCCAGGGTCGTCCTAACAATAAGCTGAAAGGGACGTGGTCACCCACAAATAAGTTTGCTTGAGTATTGACTCCCCCACAGTTTAGGGGAACATTTTGCACTAAACCGCGTAATTTGCCTTCTCCGCTGTTTGCATCATTCATTGAGACAGATTTTGCAATATCAATTGGACAATTTATAATTGTTTTCCAAATATGTTTATTAACAATGTTTAGCTGAGAGCCAGTGTCAATGATCGCGTTAATCACATGACTGTCACACTGCATTGCTATCTTGATCAATAACCCGCGGGTTTTGGTCCACACTGAGTGGGCCTCAATTTTCGGTTCGTTTCCCATGGGCTTTGGTTTAATCGTGTTAGCGAGAATACCACTAAGTTCTTTAGACGTTCCTAGGAGCTCCCCAACCTCTATCCTAATCGGTGTTTTCAAAACGGAGTTCAGAATTCTCTCTGGTTTGGTCTTTGCACTTAGTTCAGAGATGCGCTGATGTACCAGCGATTTCTGGTCGGCGATTGAATTTTCCGGGTAAGTCCTGGATGACATCTTTCTCTCTCTCTCTTTCTTAACTATGGACTCATCGTCCATAACGATGTCCTCACTATCCCACCCTTTATCCTTTTGCACCTTAGGTGCCTCTTTCTCTTTCTCTACCTTGCCTCTAGCGTCTTTGCTCTTGGGCATGGCTCGCTTGGTGGGATCGTTGGAGCTTGAGTGGGTTGATTATCGAGTGGCGCGGTTCTCTCAGGTACGTTTTCCTTGCCGTTTGCTCGTGACTCATTTGTCTTCCTTCTTTTAGCTTCGGTCGGCGGGAATACCTGTTCATACCTGTCGCGTCTTCCCAGTGTGGAGTTCTTTGTTGTTCTCTCCACTGGGAACACGTAAAACTTGCTATCTGTTTCGACATCGGTCTCTAGGACCGGTTCACTCTGTTCTGACTCATAGCACCCATAGTCTGAGGTCTCATATTCCTCAAGGTAGGCGCTCTTAAACTCTTTCTTTTCCTTCTTTCTCTGACCAGCTGTATACCCTAGCACGTTGTCTGGATGTACTTTGATAAAGTGCGCCACTGGTGCCTGGTCTTCCCTCTTCATTGCTTCAATGACAGTTTCCTCTGGGAGACGTCTGATGGGTCTTCTGTCAGTCCGTTCTACCTTCCCACTTTGGGAATGCATAAGTTTGCCGTCGGCAATGAGTTTCTTGATGTCTGGGCAGATGGGTAATCCATGGCCCTTCTCTCTGCAACCAAAGCACACCTTCTTGCTGTAGGAAGTATTTGGCGGCTGGTAGAACCTAGTGCCTGGTTGGGCTCTGTTTCGTGTTGCTTGTGCCGTGCTGTTTCCCCTGGAAACATTCTCAGTATTGTCTTTACTATACCCCTTGTATTCTGTACGCGGGCACTGCTCCCTTTGACAATTGGAGCTGCAATCATTTCTCTAACTGTCGGATCGATTCGAGTTGCCTGGTAGTATAGCAAAGCATAGTCCGGATCATCGAGAGAAATCGCATTAAGTCTCTTAATAAGCCCCTCGACTTCGTCAATTGGTTCAGGCAAAGTATTGATAGGGGTCTTAGTATCTTTAGAGGAAGTCTTAGTCTTTGCTTCCTTAGAGTATCCTTTCTGCTTCTTTTGGACTTTCTTTAGTCCCTTCTTATCCTTAGGGTCTTGACCCTTCTTTCTTCGAAAAAAAATCGACCTGAGATTCACTAGATTCTGAGTCACTTTCATCCTCAGATGTCTCCTCGGTAGATGAATCACTCTCGGACTCGGTCTCTACTTCGGATATTAATAAATCCGCATCAAATCGATCTCGGTGCAAAAGCTTCTCGGCTATGGCAACTACTCTGTCAACTGGGAAGGCTTCAGATAAATCCCTATCAGGGTCATTAGCCATAAGGCGGGTCTCAATCTTGATTCATAATTTCTTATAAATTCCCTCCCAGAAGTAGCTGGCATATTCTTCAGTAGATAGTTTCTTGGCTTGCTCAAGCCATCCACCTATACGTATAAATCCTCTTACGTACTTCTTCCAAGCAGTAAGATTAGGGATTTTCTTGCCTCGCATTGTCCTTACGTAGGACAATAAATCTTTTCTCCTGTATCTCTTGGTGTCTAAGTCCGCATCATAATACTTTAAGATGTCAGCCTTGAGCTGTTTCCAATCAGGAGTTCTAAAGCTCGCTAGTCCTTCCACGAACTCGGTTACATGTCGGGACATATACTGGGTAATAGTCTCACATTTATCTTTGTCAGAGACTACATTATGGCAGTCACAAAGTTTCTCATAATGTTTAAGAAAACTTTTGACCTCTGCAAAGCCTCCCTTGAACTTGGCAGGTGCTGCCTTAGTTCCCGGGTTGGGCATTGTTAATACAGATAATGTGGTTACGCGTGACATAGTACTTGTTGCCTGCGGTGGCAAAATAGATGATGTGGTGCTCAGCACAGACATCGATGAATACGGTGTGATTTCGAAATCTGGGGCAATATTGCCCATACGATGACTGGTTTATATACTATAACAAGAAGAAGCCTCCCTTGCGGTGGGCTCCAGTGATGTCTTACTACTTAAGGGTCTTATGTACAACGCATGTATAGTGACAACACAACTATACAGGATAAGACTTCTTGCCAGTCATTAAGTACACGGTCTATGACTTTTCTAGTTTTCATGGTAGATAACATGTGGGTTCTTGAGAGGGTTTACTGACGTGTCCTCTTCTTGTTGTTCCCTGGTGGAATACTCGATAGATTCCCTAATGTTCTGATAGTAAGATCTGTTTCAATCTCGTAGGTTGTGTCTCAACCTATGAAAGTCTGTCTCAACTTTGTCATGTTCTCGTGTCTCCCTTCCTGAAAAAGAGAGAGTCTGTCTTAAAATACGTGAAGCCTAGTTAGAAAGCTGTTCTGGTGTTGTATACTCAACCCCTGTAAGGTAGTACACAACAAGTAATGAAGTCTGTCTTAAATACGTAAAGCCTAGTAGGAAAGCTGTTCTGGTGTTGTATACTCAGCCCCTGAAAGGTAGCACACAACAAGTAGTTTATAAATAGATTGTTATATAAGCGACCCCTGTAAGGTAGTATACAACTAATCTCTGATACGATGTTTATCTTACTTCAAGGCACTCATGGCCTGCACTTTAAATCTTATGGACTCTCACGGTTTTGAGAGAAGAGTGAAAGTGGGAAGTTATATTTGCTCAGTGTAGAATGGGCTCCTTTTATACCTTTTTGGGAGGCCATTTTACTAAGCATGACTCATCACAGCATTAGTAAGTCACTGGCTTACTAATCATGCCATTTGGCAGTGCTGAATCAGCTGCTTACAAAGTAGTTTACAAATAAAGTTCATAATATTACAAAGTATGATAAATCATGACAAAGCATGACCAATCATGACAAATCCTTACAAATCAGATTATTGCCTATCACATGACATGCTTACAAACACATCTGGTGGCTCACTGAAGGATTCTGTGGCTGAATGAACCTGAAACAAATAGAAACAAATAGAAACAAATGGAAACAAATGGAAGCCACATGACAAATCATGCAGGATCCTTACAAAGCAGAATATTGCCTATCACATGACATGCTTACTAACACATCTTGGTGGCTCACTGGTGGCTGAATAAACCACACAAAAGAAATGAAAAGAAAAGGGGAAAGGTGAAACTATTATACTGGAAATATAAATACAAGTAAATCTGCCAAAATGGAACCAATCATAATAATACAATGAGGTACACCTTAGTGTACTCTCTGTGGTTACTTCCTGTCTATCAATGTCATGGTATGAGTTCCATACCATGCATGACACCGCGTGATGCGCAAGTGGGCCAATATCTGCAGCCAACTTCATGGGCAAGTCATGTGATCCCTGCGCAGGACTCTGAACACTTAGTGGAAAGGAGTCCTGGGTGCACGATTGGAGCGATCTGATGGTGAGTGCATGTGTTTTCTCATTTCTTGCTTACTGATTGGGTCATCTCAGTTGCAAATGACTTCTTGTTTTAATGAGGTGCGAGCAGCTCAGCTTGGCCTCGTGCTGAGTGACCAGGAGGCGCTCGACTTAGCGGAGGGGAAAAGTCGTGTAAGGCGCTGGGTTGGTTGGCGAAGGAGTGGAAAGCGAAGATGGACATTCCTAATGTAGGGCTGGCTGTAGAGACTACTGCATGCAACAGAAGCGGCCAGCGGCTGATGAGGTGCATGTGCCTGAGGATATGGGTAGGCCAGTGAGTTTCTTACTTTCTCTGCACTTGCCGATTTCGCGTGTTGACGTCTTTTTGCGGTATAGTGCCCTGGGGTCATATGTTGGTTTCCGCCCCAATCAAGTGCGCACGCTGCACTATGGTCGGTTGTCCCCTGCGATGGGAAGCCAGGAATGCACTGTGGTAGTTGTATCAAGGTGAAGCATGGCTGCTCTTACTCCTGTAGGTGCTATTATGGTGGTACCATTACCTCGATTACTAATGGCGGCTTGTTTTATAGCTAAGATGGAGAACAAGATTGTGGAGGCTCCTGCGCCAAATGTGCCTGCATCTGTGGAGGCTCGTGGTTCGATGGCCGATTCTGCACATGTGTTAAGACCATACTCAAGAGGTATCGGATCCGAAGGGCTTGGCCTCAGCTCGTGCGCTGTGCCCCTTTCCCAAGTATTGCCCCTTATTTTAGAGTACTAGGATATCGCGTCTAGCAGGATGGATAAGTATCGTAACGGATCCGGTAAGACTTCCAGATATCGGACGTATAGAGTAACGGCTAATCCAGATTGGATCCGAACTAGAAACTAATGGATGAAGACTGTCCGAAGACAGAGGCGGATATATAGACTATCAGATTCAATCCTAAGTCTTGGAGTAGACAAGAGTATCGTACTCAAGTCCGGATGGATAACGGAGGGACTTAGAGTCCAGACAGGATGAGTGCAATCTAAGATGATATTTGAACTGATCTTCTACAGCGCATGTACAAGGGTTTATATACTAAGGATAACTAACGGAATGATCAATAAGCAAAGGCGCGAGGCTATGTACGAAGTATAAGCAAAGCATGAATAAAGCGTATTGGTAAGTCAAACAGATCACGAACATAAACTGGGAATGAAGTATAAGTTAAACTGGATCAGTAAGCATAGTGGAAGTAAAGGATAACCGGATTACCGGTGTACAGGAATACTGAAAGGAGATGAACGATAGTTAGAGTTATATGAACAGGAAATGAAATGAGGATCAGATCAGATCTGTGGACTGGATGATGGATG